>JANHGN010005464.1:19541-52298 GCA_024605025.1 Megaceryle maxima | reverse complement strand
TGCACGGGCCGCGGCCGTTGGCGGGCCCCTCTTGCTCCCCACCTCGCGCGGGGTGCACGGGCCGCGGCCGTTGGCGGGCCCCTCTTGCTCCCCACCTCGCGCGGGGTGCACGGGCCGCGGCCGTTGGCGGCTCCCTCGTGGTCCTCACCCTGTGCGGGGCGCTCAGGCCACCTCTCCTTGGCAGCAGCGGAGCCGTGAAGAGGCCGGTGCAGTGGAGAGCCCGTCCTGCAGTCCCGCCATCAGTACAGGTCCGTTACCTTGGAAAGTTCGATGATTACTTTTATTTCTTTATTAATTTATTTAAGAGGCCGAGACAGTACCAGAGCCAAGGGTTGAGGGTATGTAAGGTATGAAGATGGTGTCTTGAGGGTATGTAGAGTATGGGGGTGGTGTCCTGCCTGCAGGGTTAAACGATGTCAAGCAATATATATAGATGTAAGCAAAGTAAAAACTTCATTATAGTTGATAATGGTGCAATTAGGCTAGAGGATATTAATCAGAGTATCTACTACATGGTATAAATGCTATAGCTCGATTATTTATTAGAACTATTACTTGCTAAGTCAGTTGTTCATAGCTAGCATGATTAAGTAGCTATTTTATAGAGATTGGTGTTGCTCACCCATGGTGGTGGCTGTGAGTAGCTCTCTCTTGCTCAGACTCCAGGGCATCCCCTCTCAAGGGAGGAATATGGGAACACACTCTGTCAGGAAGTTGTCTGTTTAAAATCACTCCTGTTCAAAAATGGGACTGGGCTTTTATAGTATGAAGTGACTGACTGTCAGTTGCTAAGCCAAACTAGCTCAGTGAAATTGTCTCTATTGTTCCTTTGTTCCTCTTTCTGGAAACCTCTGGTCTCACATCCTTTATTCTGGGGGTGGCTAAGTCAGGGTAATCCTCAGTGTTCTTCAACACTAAGGACCTTCCATCATGTCTAGTAGTTTTCCTCCAAAAGACTCAACGCAAGTAGGGTGAAGTTTGAGATGATGTTTTTCCTTCACCCCCACCTACTGCTACCAGTGGTTAACAGGTGAAGGGGGGGGGGGAGAAAAAGGCCATTTCAATCAACTGATATTATATCTTTAGCTTCAATGCGCATTGGAGCAATTCCACTTCGTGGGGAGATTCCCTTGAATATGTGATTAAATATCACACTTCTTCAGAAACAAACTGCGCTGCCTTGTCTTTTGCTGTGTTCTCTATGTGTTTTAAGTAAATGAGATGTGGTTTATGCTTTATAATAAAGGAGTAAGATGTAAAGAGATTAGTGCTTTTTAAGTGATTAGCAATTAAATTTATGTGAACACATTCAGAAGGACATGATGCTCATCCCATCTGTCATGTCTGTCGCAACTTACCTGTGAAGATTACAGTTAACTTGGAAATGGGGGGAAAAACACCATCCATTTCACTGTGAAAGTAACCTTCCACCTCTAAAATAAAAATTCAATAGACATAATTATGAAGTAGATTTTTTTTTTTTTAATTCCTAATCTTTGAGATTGAAATAGAGAGATGGGGCAATAGCTCTAATCCTTGTGAGGCAGTAATGGACTCAGAAAAATGTCTGTGTGTCTGCCTCGTGTTAGTGTGAGACTTGTGTCCATGCTGGCCTGTCTTGTCATACTTGATTTCAAAAAGGGGTGGGGGAACCTGGACCATGTGAGCCAGCAAGGACTTATTTTATGCTTCAGCCAGGTCCCATGTGGATGTAACCTGGAGCCTGAAACACGTGATATGCCACAAAGTACATCTACCTGTTGATAGTTTTTCATGGTTACAGTGGCTCTACCAGGGCTTTCAGGGTCTCCTTTCAGCTGCTTACCCTGCCTTTTCTGCCCTGGAGCTTTTCTCCTGCTTTACCAGAATCAACTGCTGCCATAAAGACATGGTCTGTTTGCCTTTTTCTCACCAGCTACCCCAAAACTAAGAGGCTTGTAGAAAGATTGGTGTCATCTCTGGGCTTCAACATTGTTGTTCTAAAGTTTAATTACTATTTTTCCCTGAATAGCATCTTCCTAAAAAGAGATTTTCCTTACTATATTGTTTCTGGATACAAGCCTCTCATTCTCTATAAGAAAGTATAATCTTTTATAGTGATGAATTACTCATATGTTTGATGTGTAAAATGTTGCTGCCTCTGATTGTAGATTAGTTTGTTTATTTTTTTTTCTTTTTTTCTTCCTGTAACAAACATTAGCATTAGTACTAAGCCCTAGAAGAATGACTTGGAAATACTGTAACCTGTCATCTTCTCAACCTAACTGTAGCAAAGTATTGCATCAACGAAAAAGCTTTTGATACAGAAAGGCTAATATGTAAAATATCTGCTAGTCTGCTGCTGATCATTCAGTATCAAGTTGTTTTATATCTATTTCCCCTAAAATAAATTTCCTTTCACCAAATGTAGCAAATAGTTAAATTCTCCCCCCCATAATATATTGTTTTCCCATCCTTATTAAAAGTTTGTGCCTTCAGGCCTACCAGCAGGGCATGCAATACCTACATTAAACCAAATTTAAAAGTAAGGGTGCTCCTGCTGCTAACGTCCTCAGATCACAGACATGCAAAATGAAGGAACTGGCAGCTGAAACTTTAATGGTAAGAAGTGTAGACTGAATACTTGGGGAAAAAAAACCAGTAGCTCTATATGTGAAAAAAGCCCTATTAGCATTTATGTACTTCAAAATGACAAGCTAGGCGAGTCTACATAACTGTGGGGCTTTTGGCTTTTGTTTTAAGTAAAACCCTGTGTTGTATCTATAGCATTACTTACATTCTTTATTCAAAGGTTTGTTACTATTATGATTTTGTATTATTTTGAACGTGAACACAATGCCTATTGTTGCATTGCACACTGCGTGTTCAATCCTTTTTCCACCTTACATATTAACTTAAAATATTATTAATACTTGGAGCTAGATAGCTTGAGGAAGCCCAGGGAATCACATGCAAGTAATGTTCTTGAATCAGTTGTCCATGTACGAATCAAAGCACTGCAATGAAAGAGAGAAAACTGTTGAAAATAAGATCGTAACCATTCCTATGCCTTATGTTCTGTGGAAGTAATGCTGAGTCTTGAAAAGATTTGTGTGGAACTGGAGTCTGTTTCTACATGTAATGCAGCGGAAATAAAAGAGAGTTGACTGGGAAGCAGCACAAGGATAAGAAACTGCATTACACTGTGAAGATGGTGTTTCAAGTAAGGTTGGTTTTGTTTGTTTGTTTTAGTTAAAATGAATGTGTTGCCTCAAGCAATCCTGCAAAGCCCAGGGGAGCATCCCAGGTTCATAGAGCAGACTGTTTGCCCCTCATTAGACTTTGCAAGGTGCGTACCTCTTTCAGAGTATCATTTTTACTGTGAATAGTTTCAAACAGCTATGCCAAGTTGACAAATTATGTTTGCTTTTTTGCAATACTTAAAATTGAAAAAATCAGAGGTGAGGAAATTCTCTCTTAGGAAAGTTTCATAATTAAAAGGGGGGAAAAATAGGAAGTGTGTTCTGTTTAATGTAGAAATTTTATCCTAATTTTTCAAAACCTTTTCAAGAGCCGTTGGAAGTTATTTCCATTTATCATTGATACAAGTGTAGGTCACTGAAAATGTACTTATTGGGATGAAAAAACAAGATGTTTTTTGTCTTTTTTTTTCTTTCAGGCACAGATCAGTTTCATAACTCTCAAAGTATAATTGAATAAAACAGACTTAAAAAATCATTATCCTGTACTTAATAACTGAGAGAGTTAACAACAGTGCTATAATTCTTCCAAGCTATCTTCTTGCACATATCTACCTGGCTTTCTGCTCCATTGCACTAATTTTTGCTGTCATTTACTTGTATTCATACGTTGTCTTCCTTGGTAAGTAGTGATCTCTTGGTTATACCCTGCCCCACACTGATAGAATAAGGACATGCAGTGATGTCTTACAATTTATTTTGGTTTTAAATGTTTTATGACTGGAGCTGTGTTCTGCAGCCATAATTTTCTTCAGTAACTACATTGCTGGAGAACTCAACCCCAGAGGCAGGAGGCCTGTTTCTTCCCTGACTTGGAGAGTTTTATATTCAAGCAGACCGTTCTTCAGCAGTCCCATAGAAGTTGTGCCTATTTTCAGAAAATAAATATACATTTCTGTAGTGGTCCAGACCATGCTGTGGATGCCTTAGAGCAGGACAAGCTCTGCCATTTTCTTTAATAGAAAGCTTTGAGAAAATTAGTCTGAGTTAACACAATGGGCAGTGGGGATAGAAGGTTATATGCAGATCAGTTTGGACTTTTAATGCGACTTTGTTCTGTTCTTTGATTAAAAAGCCAGGTGCATTTATTATGAAGTATATTCCTAGAACAAAACCACAGTAGCTTTTTTTTTTTTGCTGCTAACAGAAATAGTTATAGGCATGCATAGTGTAAAATGTTAATTCTGGGATAGGTGTCCATTGGATTAAAATATATTTGTCTTTAATAAGTGAGTGATTTAAAATTAAATAGGAGCCAATTTACAGGTGAAGTAGACTTTTTTATAAACTATTTATGAAATATAGTGAGTCATCATGGAAACACCGAAGAAATAAGGCTAAAATAGTTTGGAAAAAGCAAGTGACAACTTCTGGAAGAAAAGCAACAATGCCTCTTAGTTCCATGCTCACCTCATTTCCCTATTAAGCAATAGTATCCATTCCAAATCACACTCTCAGTTCTTCATGTTAATTACTTTTATTTGGCTTAATTCTTGTCTCATATAACAAGCCATTTCAAATAATGATTGAGTAGATGGAATTTTCTACTGTGTATTCTTTTCCTATGTATCATCTTCCTGTCTTTTCTGTGTTATTGATACATTAACATTCTTGGTAATAGCAGCCAGGATGAGATAAGTATTTATTATTTTTATTAACTTAAAATCTTTATGATGGATGACCAGGTCTGTACTTGTATCAGTCTTATATAAGGTATTGTAGAACTTATGGATACTATAATTGCTCTGCAAGATGTTGCTTTTGGTTTTTTCCTGCTTGACTACAATTGTCTTTACGTTAGAGGGCGTTACCTGTCAGAAGTCAGAAATGTATACCTTGGCTGTAAGACAGGCGACATTTTACATTGTATATGATTATACATTGTATATGATTAGAGGCTTTTCCCCTAATTATTTTTTTATTAAAACACCCTTAAGAGGATAATGAGAAGGCATCAGGCTTTCTGTTCTTTCAGTTTGAGATGATTTTTAACTGCAGTGTAGATTAAATTTCAGCAAGCTGATAATGATGCCTAGAAATTTGTTTGTTGTAGTTGACTGTTTCATTTTGGGGGTTTGGACTCTCCCCTCCCTATCTGGTGTGTTCTTTATTTGCAGAAAGCTCATTTTTACAGCCTTAAAGTACAAAAGTGAGCCAGGGTTTCTTTTCATTGTCTACTGAATACTGGACATACAATTGCCCAGAGAAACTTTTTTTTTCTATTACTTCATATGAACCTATTGTATCTTGAAATATGTTTTACAACAGTTTAAAATATTTAGCAATTACTTGATCTTCATTATCCTAATGACATTATGTAGCTTCCTAAATTGTGACTATTGTGTTGTGAAAATTTTGATATTGATTAATACTTGTTGTTGATTATAAATGGATTTTTCTGGAAATATCAACAAGGTGTACATTTTGCATGGTCAGCAGCAACTCATACTGATTGTGTTATGTGCAGCTTGAAGCATTGTGTTGGTGCAGCTCAGTAGTAGTAAATTCTGACACAAATTTAAATGCCCTATTTGTGCTGAGTGTTTTCAGTATTGCATTGCTTTAAATACAGACATGTCAAAATATCTCTACATTGCTTAGCTGTTTTGTTTTCATTTAAATGAACTTCATGAAGTGTCTTTGGTATTCTCAGAGCAATAAGAAGCATGATGCTTCTATTAGTGAACATTATGAAAAAAATTTACGCTTATCCCTGTAATGAAAGACAGCAGTGTAATACAGACAGAGAAAAGGAAAGTAATAGATTTATGTGTAACACTAATGTTGAATTTCTTTAATCTTTGAGTGATTAATCAGATGATGTTTATGCTCTTTTAAAGAATAATAAAAATAAATCTATGTAAATAGACTTTATGGTCAGCAAATGCATATTATCCTTTAAAATTTAAGGCATCTCTTGTGTATCAGAGTGGAGATGCAAAGAGATGATAGCTCAAGGGAAAGTTTAAATGATGTACAGTTCAAATTTTAGTTTCATGTATCCTGAAATTTGCTGTTTATTTTAATGCCATTAGGATCACCCTCCTAATGGACCACCTTTTGCAGTATGCTGCTCAAACTGTGGAGGGCTGAGAGCAGCATTAAAAGTCTGCATTACATTGAGGAAAATACTTTGAGCTGAGTTTGGGATTGGGTTTTTGTAATTATTTTATTTTGGAATAGTTAAATACAAAATAGATTGAACTACTCTGGTCTATACTAATAATGCAAAAATGTAACAGTTCTTGTTTAGAGAATGGTTTAAACATGGAGAGCTTAATCGATTTTTATCGATTTAGCTAATACCCAATTT
This sequence comes from Megaceryle maxima, assembly GCA_024605025.1. Taxonomy (NCBI): domain Eukaryota; kingdom Metazoa; phylum Chordata; class Aves; order Coraciiformes; family Cerylidae; genus Megaceryle; species Megaceryle maxima. Next base: position 45,746 of record JANHGN010005464.1, on the reverse strand, counting down.
CTTCTCGTTTAGACAGAAATATCAGATAACCAGGTCCTTGAAGGCTAATAGCAACTCTGTTTTCTTTCAGGAAGAAAGATTTGAAATAACTACAGACCAAAAAACCTAAAAAAATATATTCATATGTTTATAGAATGTCTGATGTATTACTTTGTCAATATTTTAGTATTTAGCTCTACTTGGCAATACTAATATATAATACATGCTGCAGAAGTCTATGTTAGCACCTCACAGTGTTTCTTTTAATTTTTTTCATTTAAATTTAGGATTCCCTTGATCAAAGACAAAGATGGCATAGATGATTATTTGGCAAAGAATATCAAAGGCTTGTCAAAACAAGAAGCTGCTGCGTAAGTTGGCTTTTTTGAGTAATTTTAACATCCTTAAGTTTATTGTTTCCTTTGTTTCTAGTCATCATAATAATTTAAATTTAAAGCTCCCTTAACCCTACCCTTTTTAGTGGAACTTGGCATTTAAAAATTGAAGTTGCTATTAAATAATGATGGTTCATTTTTCCTGATCTTAAATATATCAAAGCATTTAACCTCTTGGTTTTACTAGTTTGTATATTTACCCAAGTATTATATCACATTTGTAACATGATTGTTAAGATTGTGTCAGTAATTAAATCTGAAATTGTGCTGTCTTCCCCCCCCCCCTCCTTTTTTCTATGCCTCTGTGAAATATCTCCTCTTGGGTGGAAGCTTAGTAAACCAACATAAATGTTCTTGTAATTTTGAATTATTATTTAGGCAAGCCCAAGTGCTGACTTCTGTGGTAAAGCATTTAATACACCATTAGTTATTTAAAAACCCAATGAATGAAAGAAATCTAGATAACTTTTGATTTCTTACAGCTGAGGTATTTACATTTCTAAGTTACAAGAAACGACAAGTGAGTTATTCTTCTGGAGTTTAACAGATCTAGGGTTCAGCACCATCAAAATTAATGAAAGAATTCTAAAAAATCTGAATTGCTGCTTGCTTAAGTGAGATTGATTTTTTTTCAATATTTAAATAATAAAAAAGATGCATATACAAGGGCTCTAGGTACCTTAACAATTAATATTGCAAGATCACCTTTGCAGCATAAAAACATTTTATCATTCAGACAGAAATTTGACCAGGTAGTTTCTTGCAAAACATGCTTCTTTTCTCCTTAGACTAAGAATGTTCCTGTAAATCTTCCATAAAATGTTTCAAATGAAAACCAAGAAAATTATAAAATTTGAGTTGAGGGGTAATAACTTTAGTGGTGTCCTAAAACTATTCCATGTTACTTAGTGCTCAGACAGCAGACACACTTTTCTTTCCTGTGATACATGTCCAATCTGTCTTTATTTCTACAACACTAACAAGATGAAGCTAGTAAGTGTTCTGTCAGTGCAAAGATTGTAATGTATCTAGTCTGATGATCTGGGAAAGCAAACTCATACCCCACTTTTTATTTGAATTAACTAGGTTCAAAGATGATGGACTGAAGATTAGCTCAACTATGAGATTAGGCAGGACCTTACCAATATATCAAGGGTTTGCAATGTTCAATTCATTCCTTTCTTTCTGTAGGAGAGAGACTCTGTTAAGGTCACAGTCTGTGGGAGCGAGCAGCCCGACAGTGACAGGAAAGTGAATTAGGTGAGGGAGTGGGAAGTGCAGAGTTACTGCTCTGCGAGTACACGTGGTTGTTGTGGGACAGTTACCTTTGATCGTGCTGCTCTACTAATCATGGTAGGTTTTTCATAGCTGGTTTAAATATTCCTTGCGTAAAGAGAAAACTAAGATTGGTCACATTCTGCATGAGCTGGACCAACAAAAGGAACAGAACCTTCCCAAACAAGTGCTGTGTTGACAGAGGTCCTGTCCCCTAGATTAAGGCTAATATAGTTGCTCTGTGAAGAGGGGAAGAAGTGTCAGACCTCAGGGGGCAAGCACAGAAAAAAGTACATTCACTTATTGTCACCCTAGTTCCGTACTAGCTCTGCAGCGCTGCTGTTGTCATTATACTACAACAGTTGTTGCAGGCTGACTTGCCTTCCCAGTAAGCTGTTCCCATCTCTAGCCCCAGTGGATTTCCCCAGTACACACCACGCTAGGGACAGAAGTGTTCTCTGTGATTACACAGGAAGTCACTGCTATTAGGAAGGCCTTAAGGCTTCAAAGTGCATTTTACAGCTCTGGTTTGATCAGGTCAGCCTTTTGCTGCTATTAAAAAAAAAAAAGAACCCCACAAACAAAAGAAAGAAAAAATGCAAAAACCTCTCCTATACAATTTTTCTTCTTAGATCCAAACCCTCAATCTGCTGTTGTGTAAAAAAAAAAAAACAGCAAGGAGGTCTGCAACGAAGTCAGAATTTTATCATCTGTTCTGCAATACCTACACAAAATGGGGTGTTTCCTTAATCCTTTTATAATATGCTGTTTTGCAAAGTTATTAAAGCCTCTTAGAAGATTAAACTGAAATATCATATGTATTCTGGTTTATTTCCATGGAACTTTTTTTAGTACATCGTTTAAAAACCTGCGTTCATGTTCTGTGTATTTAATTATCCTCAGAATTTTTAGCTTTTGATAATATCTTTGTAGTTAAGAAATTTCTGTAGTATGTAATTTACTAATGCTGTTCCACAAACATCATTTAAGAACAAGTAAATGGCAACAAACAAGCAGCTACACAGTTATATTAGTACTAGGCTAATCTAGTTATAAAACTATAAATGCATCAACTGTAATTTTAAACTAATTTAAAAAGTAATGTAAATACTGTATCTGTAAATGTTCTTATGGAAATCCATGCTATGCATTGTATGTCTCAGCAGACAACAGATGTTTATATTTTTTAAAGTGTGAGAAATAGCTTATAATATGCTGTGTAGTTTTTAAAAAATTGTTTCCACTACAGCAGTTGATTATTATACTGCTTCATAAAAGGACACAGTATCTTTCTTGTGCCACCATAACATCTTTACTTTTGTTTAATATGGTCATTTGTCAATTTTGTCAAGACAAAATTCTTGTAGCCACACTCCTCACACTCCTGCTTAATATTAAACACTTTTTTCTTCTTTTTTTTTTTTTTTTTTTTTTTTTTTTTTTTGTTGATGTTATGCCAAAAAAAAAATTATTTTTTTTTAAAAAAAAAAAAATAAGTAGAAAGTTTACATTTTTAAAATAATCAAAAATTGTAGTTTTGCTAAGAAAATTTTTTTTAAAAATAAAATTAAAAATTTTTTTTTTTTTTTTTTTTTTTTTTTTTTTTTTTTTTTTTTTGGTGCATGTTAGGCAGAAAACAAATTTATTATCTCTTAAAAAAAGGAAAGTAAGGGTAACGTTACATTTATGGAAATAAACAACATTCTTTAAAGCTGTTCCATAAAAGAGTATCCTCCAAAATAATCTTTAAGATAAGCTAGTTTCTTCATAGTTGAAGGAAAAAAGGTTGTGGTTATCCTTCTATTATACAGTATTGTACTCTGTTCCAAACTTCAGCACATCAGAAGAATTCCATTAAGTGTGCTTATGTTATAATCTAATTTTTCTGTGAAAAAATGTGGAGGTGTTTTTAATTTTTTTTCTATGTAATAATTTTTTGTCCCAGGGTTATATTATAGAATAGGAAGAAAAAAAAGTGCTTAAGAAAGATAGTACTTTAATTACATTAAAAGAGGATATTGCTTTGGTTTTTGTGGGTGTTTTTCATTGATTTTCTTTTGTTTCTTTTTCTAAGACTGTTGCTTGAAATGAGAAGTGAATGTGGTGTAAGAAGCTGGAAATGGAGGAAAAAGTGAGGGTTCCCATTAATGCAGAATGTGACTGCTTTCTTGCCATAGAATTAGGCTTTTGTAAGCTTATGAGGTGGTTGGGTGACTCCACTCGCCTTCAGTGTTCCTTTCCCTGATACTATTCTTGGTCTTGACTCACCAAATCATGAATGTTTCAAAATCAGGTTGCAGTAAAAATTAAAAATTGTCCTTATGACTGATCTAAGAGTTAAAAAGTTCATGATGAGCTGTGAAGTAAAGCATTTTCCAGCAAGAGATTGATTCCAGGCTTGAATCTTCAAATGAATTTGGAGCCTAGAATGGGCCAGAACTGCATATTGTCATTGTTTTCTCAGCTTTTTGTCAGGGACAGAAAGATCAAGTAACAGTTCTCTTCATACAAATGAAAATTTTCCAAAGACAAACATATAATCAAAAAAGGTGGTAAAAGCTAGAGAGACTTTGAAATCTTTTTGATGGGAGGAACATCTTTGTTTAGTAGTAAAAAAAAAAAAAAAATTAGCAATTGATTTTACTACACATATTTCTGTGATTCAGATGATGGAGTTCTAGTGTCCTCACTCAAGACTCTTGTTAGTCAGATGACATCTAAATTACTACACAGAGATGGTATGGGCTGACCCAGATATGCAGAAAATTTGTGTTTTCTGTTGATGAGTGGTGGATCATTGCATTATGGAAAGCTTGCCTTGGTAAATTTGTGTTGGTAAAGACATTCTCTGATGTGACTTTTTCAGGGAAAAGCAAGAGTTTCTTTACACACAGTCAATTTTTGAAATATGGTGGGTTGTTCTGCTTAGTATTCACCAGAAAACTGGCCCATTTCAAGATTTTCTGCAACATAAAAGGACAGAAGCTTACAATTGCAGGTGGGCTATGACCCCCAGAGCACTTGCCAGATATCTCAGCTAATACTGGGAAGATCAATCACCAAATTACTTCACAGACTGTGTACTGAAAACTTGAATATCATATTTTCGCTGTAGCACGCTGGCAAATACAGCATCAGTCCTCTGCTTCCATAAATCTTTGTCCTTCTCTGCAAAAAGACCAAAGGGCTTTTCACCTAAGTTTATCTGATCCATAGGACTACGTTAATCACCCCATATAATCAATGGAAATAATTAAGAATAAGTAATTTGGTAAGTTGAGCTCCATCTGTAGGGTTCAGACAACTACTTCAGAATAAGATGAATTGTAACTTCTGAAGCACCTTTCTCTTTATTGTTTGTGTAGAGAGCTTGGGGTGACCAGCTCAGACGCAGACATGTACACTACCACTGAATCCCGCACTGGAGAATGATGGAAATTTGAAAGCTGTAATAAGGATCAGGTAGAAGTCTCACTAATTCCTGAGGCTGCATTTCTAAAAGAAACTGACAAGTATAGAACAAAAGTGTCCTCATGTCCGTTTAAAATCCTCTACTAGTGCCATCTAATAGAAGATTATTTTTCCATTTTTCAGTGAGAGAATTAAAAGGGACAAATTATTTACTACCCTTCCCACCAAGTTTCTAATGTTTTCTGTCAGTATCAGCTAGGTAGAGTAAAGGAAAAAAGGTGTGGGAAAATTAATGAGGGATTAAGTATTAGTGTTCAAGATAAGTTTGCGGAAAGAAGAGATTTCTTTCCTACATCCTTACTTTTTCTACCAATTGGTCTCTGAATATTCAAGTCCATCTGTCCTCCAAGACTAAAGAGGAAGGAACTTCCTCACTTGATTAGAGACCAGGGTTATCTGGAGTCCGCTGAGGGAAAAGAATGGGATTTGTGAGCTTATCATATTGCCATGTTTTCTTTTTCTAAACTAATATCTTTACTGGGCCTCTCCAGCCTGAACACACATAATTGTGACTAGGGAATTTTGTGATCTGAGGTGGATTTGACTGTTTTTGTGTTATGGAGTGAGGCCCTCAAGGGAGGGGGAGGGAAGCTGCTAATAATAAGGCTTAGGAAAAATATCTTGGTGTGGGGTTAAGGCAAGGAAGGAGGAGGGGCATCTGCTATTCCTAGAAAGCTTGTAGAAAGTAATTTCACACAGAGACAGAGAATGTATAGGTGCAGATTCTGCTTTTCCCTTGTATGTCAGTCCTTGATGGCACAGGACTTCATTCAGGTGAGGCACTGATTTGAGCTGCTTCTGTTTCTTTTGTGCATAACACTATGAAGACAGAGGGAGAGAGGAGCACTCAGGGCAGGTAAAGAAGGACACAACAGCAAGGGGAGACAGAAGTTAATGGTATTCTCCCTTTCGTGTTCAGGTCATAGCAAGATTTTGCTCTCTTTGCTGATGTCAATCTTTGGATATGACCTGTGAGCACCTCACGACCCTCTTTGTTCATATTACTCTGGTTGAGAACTGGTGGAATGTTGTGTCAATTCATTTACATTTTATGATGATATTTCTTCACTTTTAAATACCAAAAACTATGGAAAAGGGTAAATCAGTACCAAAGAAATGTATACTTTAACAGTAAAAGAAATTTTAAATTAAGGCACTCTATCTCAAACTCCCTGCTGATTGTGGAAGGGGAGATGGCACAAGTCATTTATTGAGCTAGATGATAAATTTTAAATTTCTTTCACAATATTATTTAAATATGTGGTGGTTTTTTTTTTTCTTGACTGAATAATTCCTAACAATCTTGCTTGCCATTACCAGGATTCTATGTTTATTAAACAACTCTCAAGAAGAGATTTTAGCACTTAGATGCACACATTCTTTTTGGTCAAATGATCTTTGCAAATTTTGGGCCTGATAAACATATTATTTTGTGTAATTAGGCAGTGATCTAAAGAACAGAACTGTGTGGGAAGTGAATGGCTTGCCTTTCCTAAAGAAACTTCTCTGTGCATTTGTGTAATGTGAAAGGTTTTTCTTGAAAAGGTTAAAAAAAGTTCTAATCAACTTCTGTACATTATGTAGAACTTCATTTTCTAAACTCTGCAAAAGAAAGTTTCATATTTAATGGGAAATCATGAATTATTCCATTTATTATCTACTTCCTCCTTTCAAAGACATGATCTGGATAAAAGGCGGGGTGAATAATTTCAAAAAATACAATACATTTTTAATGGGAAGGTGCAAACTACAGATTCTCATGACTATTAGCAAGTATAGAGGAAACAGAATTTTACTTGCAAAAACTCATCAAACTCTTGCAAAGATAAAATACATGACATACTTTAATAAAGAAGAACACAGTGAGCTGAAGTTTTTCTTTTTTTTTTTTTATGTAACTTGTTGTTTTTACTAAGTTTGGTCTTAGAGTTTTCTAGTGCTTTCATTTCTCAATAGTTCAACAATATTTAGTACTGAAGATAACGTACAAGCAATACACAACTGACTTTTATTTTTAAAACACTCCATAAAGGTGAAGCATCTCTAACGTACAAAAAGAGTCTGAAATAATTTGCCTTGGTACAATTGTGACTTCCTAATAATTCTCACAGTGAATCCTTCTGAATTGTGCAAAATCCTCTCTTTTCCTCTTAATCTCTGTGTGGTCTATTTGTCCTCAGCCTACTGAGTAAATTGTGTTGGTTATGACATATTATAAACAAAAGCAAAAATACTGTGGGGATCGTTCATAGCAATAGTATAATAAATGCATAGCATTGCATAGAGTTTTATGATAATACAGAGCACCAGTTTGAGAAGCTACATGAAATAAATAATTATGATTATCCTTTTCTAAACATAATTTTGCACACTGTGAAAGAAACTTGCAGAGAAATTTAATGACTTCTCTGGTGTCATGCAAGTCAAATGGAAATGATTCTAAACTCAGATGTTTCTAGCTCTCAGTCTGTTAGGTCAGATCTGAAATAAAAGGGGGAAGTTGAGAAGTACTTTTTGTTAGTGAACATAATTAATTTAGGGAAAAAAAAAAAAGCAGAAAGGTAATAAATATAATGCAAGTTTTTTCTGACTATGCTTTAGTCACAGGTGTGTGTGCTCTTGTATGAAGAACATTTTTATAAGGGTAGCACTTTTATCTTTATTTATAGTGCTTTCATTGCATTTATGTTTAGGGACAGAATGTTCCAAAAGTTCATTGCTAAATTTGGATTTCCATTTTCTGAGTAATGATTCTGAAGTATTACAGTACTTACATAAATTTTACAATACTTCTTGTGTCATCCTTTGATGTTTATAATTGATTAATTTTTCATTTTATATAGTATTAAAGTGGCAGTGTAGCTTTGAATAAAAGGAAGCATGTTGAATATATGTGTTCTTTGTGGGATCCTACTGACAGGTTTTGCTTCCACCTTTGATTGCATGATTTAGGTTAAAGTGTGGTTTGACAACAGTCAGAGACTGTGAAGCAGCAAATGAAAACTACTGCGTTACTGATATGTAACTAAACTGAAAGTTATTGTACCTATATATGTACTATAAAGTACCTATGTGCTTATTTTCTGACACTCTTTATTTTCATCTTTCTATTAATTGTTCTGAATACATAGCTCCATAAACCTTTTCTTACTTAAAAAAAATCTGAATTGTTACAGAAGTCATTTCACATAGAGCTTATTCCCTCTTGGGATCTGTACAAATTGTCATGCAGTATTTTTTTATTTACTGGTTAGAGTAGGGAATTCTTTTTATTACATTTGGAGGAGTGGTAGATTTTATGCTTTTTGTATTAGGACATTAGGTATTTCAGCTTTACAATTTGGAATTAAAGCCCAGCACCCCACCTTAATATAATTTAATTCTCAGCCTTAGGAATCAAAAATTCTGATGTGTAAGCTAACCATCTATTACTACTTAATGGCATTTACTGTACTTTAATATCTTTCTTTAATGAGATTACTATAGTCTACAATTTAACATATTGCCATCCAGTAAATTTTTCATAAAAGAAAAGTATTTAAATGGATAGACTTTAAACTAGGATTAAAGAGGGCTGTGCCCTGATTCAGTTAAGTAGCTTTGTATCAGTAGCAGTATGTGGTGAAAAAGTGCCGAATACCTTGACCAGATGAGGGCCTGATTCACCAAAGTACTTACATATGTAAATTTTCACACTGAACACAGATACTCGATTACTTGAATATATTTTCAAGTTAGCTATGTATCTAACTTCACTGAACTGCATCCCAGACATGTAACACTAGATTTCATCAGTCTGAGTACCTGGTTTTGTATCCGTGTAACCTGGATCTTAGCATCACTAAATCTGATAGCCATATTTTAAGCTTCTGTATTTACCAACTACTTGCATAAGTGCTTTTTGTGTTCAACAATGCCCTGCAGAAGTTTGAACTATATTTTAGATGCGGATCACTAACAGTGTTGCAAAGCTGTTATGTTTTTTGTCTGTCCAGCTATATAATAATACATAAGTTATATAAGTAATATATCTTATAAATAATAGTTCCTCTTTCAATTCTTAGGCAGAGTAGCCTGGAGTTATAAACTCTTAGAGCACACTTGGCTTTTTAGTGTTTTGTACGGTGTATTTGTTTTAACTTGATGCATATGTTTTTCAAATTCTAGTGAGGAAATTCAGGTGCTTCCTTGTGTATGCTGTGTTTGCTTGCATATAGGTTAAACACAAAGTAGCTAAGTATTGACATACTTGAGCTAAGATTCTTGTAGATTTATAGACATGAAATGGAGGGGTGGTGTGTAAAATGTATTTGTTTAAATAAACTTAGACAAAACCATCTTGATTATTTTTTCATAATTTTGTGATTCTTATGTAATGCATTTATATCAGTCATTGACTTGCTAACTGCAGGAGGAAATCCCAAGTGGATGAAGCCTATTTGAATAGAGTTTTTAAACATTACAATAATTGGTAGAGTAATTATTTTACACTGGAAGTATACTTTAATATTTTATATGCTATCATTGTTTAATCCATGTCATTTTGTGCTTTACAAAATGGGATTGTTACAGTACACTTGCATTGTAATCAGCAGCTAGCATTAACCTGTAGTACTAATCATATCCTACAAAATCTAAAGGTATGAACCCTGATTTAAAAAAAAAACCCAAAACTATTGCCTGTACTGACTATTTTGATTATTTCTAACACCACTACCTGCCTCTTGGCCTCTTAGTTTCTTTTTCCTTTCAGTGTAAAGGGAATGATGCAAATAGCCCTGTTGTGCAGTATTTTAAGTTAAAGGGAGTGTAGTATGGTACTGTCCTGACCGCCCAGCATTGCTTAAGTATCTTGTAAAAGTACAATACCACAACATAGGAAGGTCCTTGAGATTGCAATGACAGTGTGATTTCATTAGCCTCACTGAAGTTTAGTATCTATGAGTTTTGCAGTGGTAAAGGCAGATTAGAATCAGGTTTCTGTGATTCCTCAGCATGGCTCTAGATTGTTTTAGAATAGCAAAGATAAAAATAAAATAAATCTATATAAGAAAATTATATAAGTAGTTTTTTAAAAAAGTAAAATGTCTGTAGTAATATCCAGGTACACTTAAAGGACAATGTTAACAATAGCAGTGCCTTTTTAGGCTCACATATCCACATTCAATAATTAGCTGCTTGCACCTGTGGGATATTAGACTACATGAAATTGTCATCTATAACATGGTACTATGTTATAAATTGCAACTTTAGTTTTTGGTGATTATTTGTTCCGTGCTAAAAATGTCTCCTGACACCCACCCTCTTACAACCACCCCCTCTATGACAAATACAAAATTTTTCAGTACCTCCTGCATGTACAGTGCCACAGTAACTGCTGCTGTAGGACAAATGCATGATACCCACTACAGCAGATACACTAAGTGGATCTCCTTTCACTGTTTTACCCAACCTGGGTAAATAAACAGGTGGCAACATCAACAGGGTTTAAGTTTTTCAGCAGCGTCTCCATGTTAAGTATTCTGGTTTTCATCTGTAGAATTTGATGGATTAAAAAAAAATAAAAAAATTAATTGGTCTTTTTGTTTTAACTATAAATACAAGGGTATGCTCCAGATTTCATGAAAATATAATTTGTTTTAGAAAATCCATCTGTAATCTTTTTCTCCTAGCGTGTGCATAGGATCGTTCAAAGGGGAAAGAGGACTTGAGGTTTATATTCATATCACGGTTCAATTTTAAAATTAAACACAGCTAACTGAGCTGTCTGCTCATTCCAATCCGACCGGTTTAATGGCTTGCAGGCGGCGTTTGCACGGTTTTGGCGCGGCGCTGAGGAACGCAAGCCGGAGTTGGCGGCCGCGCAGGTTGCGCGGTGCCGCCGTTCTCCTGAGCGTTGCTGGCAGCGCTGCGTGCCCGGTATTGAATCCGTCCCGGTTCCTTTCTTTGTTCTGCAGCCGCGCTGCGCTGGCAGCTGCGGGATGAACGTGTCCTGCAGTTTTCCACGTTTCCAGTAGATGCCCCCAGAGACCATTAAACCTCTTGAAGGTCTCCACTTGGAGCAAATGAAAGGCTAGTCTTCTTTCATTTTGCTTCTTGAACTAACATAATTGTTCAAAGGAAACCTAAAATCGCCGTGGACGCAATGCAGAAAAACAAACTTACTTGTTTAATAATATATGATAATTTATTAGGTAGAATGGTTCAAAAAGTTTAGTGCAAACTAGTTTACTAATGTAGTACAAACATGCTTTTAACAGTTGGATTTTAGAAAATAAATAATTTTACATTTTAATTACATATCAGGTTTTGATATTGATATTGGAAATAAAGTCATCTTTGGTTATACTAAACATGAAATGTTCTGTTTAAACTCTCATTTTACATGCTGCATGGCATCATAAAAAGCAATATGAAAAGGATTTTAAGGATTGAGGATTTATATTTTATCTCAAGGTATCATGAAAAGTTTACTTTGTTACCTTCACTGCTCTGTTCAAAAGCAATGTTTCTTGGAAAAAAGGACACGGGCATTTTCATCTGGTACCACTTTGATAACAAACAATTTCAGAATTTGTTGCAGTGTCAGGCTCTCTAAGGTGTCATGAATACCATTTATTTTATTTTATTGTTTGTGTGTGATCAGTCACTCGTGGCTTGTATATTGCAGAAACTTAAGGAAACAATAGTAGTATTATTTTCCACTGTGTATTTTCTGGTTTTAAGTATAACTGAGAGATAACTTTTATCTTTATGCCTCTAAAATCTGCATGGATGTACAGTAGATAGCTTCTTTGCTTGTGAGTTAATTATCTTTGTCTAAGAAAATAGAAATGTGTTCTGTACCGTATGATTACATCAGCATTATTTCAACTTCTTAATTAACATTGGATTTATTAAAAGAATATTGAGACTAATTTTTAAAACTGACCTATTTTACTGTGCTTTTTGTTTTCCTGTACTGGTTTGCTAATGATACTGTCATGTGGGGAAAGTGTGCTTTGACTTCAAGTAAAATGAAATGGTCTACAGGAAATAACTTGTTACAGGGACACAGTTTTTCTATTGGCACAAATATTAGTGCTGTGCTCAGTGAGTATGCAGCGAGTGCTGAAAATTAATGGAATGATGTTTTGTTTAGTCACTGTTAAGATCTTTCCTTGATTGTTTCCTTCAATATATCTAATGCAGGCACATATATACATGTATATGGATCACGTTATTTAAATAAATTTGCATGTATGTGTGTCTGCTATAGAGACTGTTATTCCACTGCTGTGAGTTGTAATACTGTAGGATTCAGTTCTCGGCCTTTGGAAGTTGGTAGGAATTTTTTACCTATATTTTTTGAGGCTTTTTTAGTTAGGTAGAATTTTAAAACCGAAAAAAGAAAGCATTTCATACATATAGTAGAGAAAATACATTTTAATCTACAAAAATAATATCTTTTACATTATTTTTAAGCTATATACTGTGCATCTGCTATATGACAATTATAGCATACTGTGCAAAATTAAAAATTAAATGTTTAAAGTTACTTTTAATTTATTTTTCTAAGATAACTATTGCAAATATGTTCTGGTACAGAATAGTTATATATTTTCCCTTGTCTGTGTGAACAATGTGTGCTTTTCAATCTGAAACCCCACCTATTTATATATTAAACATAAATTCGGTACTGTCCAGTCTAACTGTATCAGGATTGTGTAATATTGTTGTGTTCAGTTCTACAAGTGAAATGTAAAAAATACAAATGAAGGATTAACATACTTTGCAGTAATAGATTTTATTTTAATTGTATTAGTTATGAAATAATGCAGATTTTTAACTTCTTATACCTCCCATTAGTGTTTGTTTCACTGGCATCTAGCTAAGAATTTTTTCACTTCATTTCCATTTTATTGTTAAAGAACTGCAGTAGATCTTCAGGTTAGAAATATTAATCTCATTAGGATATTTTTTTACTGTGCGGTCATATGAACTTATTACATGTACTATAAATTTTAGGTTTTATTTTAAAGCTGATGAGAATTTGAAGTTAAATGGACTTCAATCTAAAAAGGCAGTCTTGAAAACAGTTTGGTAACTTAATGGAATATACAAAATAAAATGAACGCATCAGGGTCCTTGCCATTTCACCTGGACAGAGGTTTGTATTCTCACACTAGATACCTATATTTGCAAACCTTTACGTCTGCACTTTAGTGTTGCAGGCAGTCCTATTGGACTCATAGTTTTCTCCAGGATAGGACGCTATGATTGTTTCATGCCACATAAAAGAAATATTTTTATTATTTCCATAAATAGTACTTCAAAAGTTATGTTATCTCTTGACAATATTTGAGTACACAACTTTTTGATATGTATATCTTATCAGAGTTCATGAATGAGATCATTTTGATATAAATTCATCATTGCATCATTTGATTCTAACATTAAGAGAGAAATTATCAAACATTTGCATCAGCAAACCAGTTTGAGCTGAAGTTATATGCTAAACAGAAGCGAAATAATATCTAATGATTAAGTTTGTGGCATAGCATTTGTTTGACATTTCAAACCAAGCCATCATATCCTACAGCAAAACTATTTAACATATACATTGTTTTGACATGTGGAATGTGCCTCATTTTTCCCTGTGCACTGTTTTAAAGCAAACTAAGAGTTCATTGTCTTTTCATGACCTAATGTAAACATGGGGCTTTTTCCCATCGGTCATCTTTTTTTTACCAATACCAGCTACAGAATACCAGTATATTTTTAACATGCTTTCAATATAAATATTGGTATTTATTCATTATTGCCATATTTACTTCCCTAGGGTATGCCATTCGTAATCATATTTTAGCAGAATCCTTCTTGAGATGAGGAAAAAATACCCTTTCCCTGCTGCTGAACTGCAGAGGTCTCTTCTTGAGAGCTATTTTAGTTATCTGTACTTATTTAGTTAAGGTGGAGGTCAGAATACAGGTTTAAAGGCTTAAAGCCTATCTTTCTTATTCCCAGTAACAGGAATTCATACAAGAAGAACATCTGCATAGACATGCTGCGACAGGGTTATCACAAGTCCTTCTCCGAGCTCTTCACTCTGATACAGAAGTGGAATGCCTTGAGGGAGGCTGCAGGGCCTGGGTCAGCCATATGGCAGCAGAAGTCCCTGGAGGAGCAGCCTGATAAGCTGGATCAGCTTTACCACTTCCTGACCAGGGCTGAGGGGGCCCAGCGAGCAGGTAAATGGGGGGATTGTGGGTAGCAGAGCAGCAGGAGCTGCAGCCGTGAATGCCTGGGGGAAGCTTCCAAATTGTTTCATGTATGAATTTGAAACGTTACCGCATCTTAGCACATTTCATCCTTAGTCAACTAAGCTGTATTTATAGAATAAATGATTAGGAATTGCAGATATTGGGGGAGCTTTTGTGAAGGAAAGAAAAAAAGGGAAAAACATGTAGAGTGCATTATGATACCATCAGAAATGTTTGATGTATTTATAGCTTCGCTAACATCTCAATTATTTTCTCATAGTTTCACTATTTATTGTTTTTCTTTCTCTATTGATTTGAGTGACTGGTTTTGTATTAGAAAAATTTAATAGGCGAAATGCTGTTTCACACAGTAATAGTTTTATAAATCTGATTTTATTAAATACCCTGTCTGCTAACTGTGTTTGGATTTGTGACAGACTTAAAAAGGATTGTGAACATGTCAAATAAAATACAGCACACAGACGTAACATGCCACCTGTGAATTACTAGGTATTAGTGGAGACATAACTCCAATTTACTGTATTTTATCTATTGCTTGCTATTTACTAAGCGTTCATATTTATCATTTCCTTTTACTATAAATAGTACCATAACTTACTCTGTCTTTCTCCTTTGGAATAATTGCAGGGATGGAGGCAGATAAAGGTCTGACTGCAATCCTATTTCTTGTCTGAGCTAATTTCACTGTAGTTGGTTAGTTTCAAGTTATATTTTGATCATTACAAAAATGAGCATCTACAGTAAAGCTTGTGAGTTTAGAACCTAAGCCTTTTGACTGAAATTTAGAAACAGACAACTTAATCTAAAAAAGAAACAGCAAAAGAAAACCCCTTCAGCATTTAGTTAATTTAAAATGTTTATGTTTACTGTGAAAGCTAAAAGTTGTGTTTCAGTATTTAATTCACTGTAATTCTGGGCAGGAATTCCGGCCAGCCCATGACTAGAAGGAATCTTCAGATTTGTCTGGAGCATGACTAAAACCTGAATAGGCAGCCTCATAGCTTGCAGGAGTACAGGAGAGGTCTTGCACTCAGACTGCCCTGATAGAAGCATACTGCCAACACTTTGATGTTCAGAAAGTAGTAGATATGGCTTATCTTGATGGTCTGGCTTCCTGCATCTTCTTGAGGAGACCATTATGCCTTCCTCCAGTGCATGACATTTTTCAGTGTTACAAACTGATACGTGACGACAAAGTGGGCAAATGTGCTCCCAGAGAGTCAAAGTGCTGCTGAGCCTGTGGTTCTGCCCCTATGAAAGACAGGGGCCCTTTCTCTCGCTGAACCCAGCATCTCTCAGAGACAGGACACCACCAATTGTCTCTTTCTTGCCTCTAGCAGAATGTATCTTCCAACATTGCCTGTTAAAAGTTGGTTAAAATGAAAGAAGAGAAAATAATGATGGGCCAGTGAAGTTGGCAAGCATCTTTACTGAATTGCTAGATCAAGGTATAGTTAGTTTTGACTTTTTTTTCACCAGTTTCAGTGCAAACCTTTGCACAAATCTCTTGTCTTTATTAAGTGAGGCTTGAGTCACCTGGCATCTGAATAGGTGGATGCTAATTCATGTTTCACTTGTTAGAGCTAGTAGTGCTCTGAAGATAATATATGAATTATACAGCTCATCAAATACTAATTCAGTGGTTCCGCTAATCCAGTTACTCTCTGATTCTAATCAAATTGCTTGGGGCTCTGGCTTATGATCTCCTGACAACTCTAGTTGACACCATTTAAGAAGCGTTCAGCGGTTCACCTCAACTGATGATGTAGCAGTCACGAGAGCAGCTGACCTGCATTTGCTCTTCAGCTGCCACAGTTCAAGCTTAAAAGGCTGAAAGTAATATTTGGGGCTGCAAGCTGTGAGAATTTCACGGTGTGACTGATGTCACTAACATTATGCTAGCTGAAAGTTTACTTGTCTCAACTGTTAGCTCAGGATGATAACTGTGTTAAAGAAGAGATAGCAGGTATCAATTATGGAAAGAAAAAAAAATGCAAAACCTTCATTACTTTTAAGGTTTTTTTGATGAATTTAAATGAAGGGTTTGGTTTTGAAGCTGAAGTGGTCCACTACGTCAGTAAATAATTTTGTTATTTATTTTTTCTTACCTGATATTTTTCTATCATACAGTGTTACTGGTTTAATTGTGGATATAACCACTGCTATGCCTGAGTTTGGAGTTTGATACCTTAGGGCACAGAGAAATCTAGGTATTCATTCACTTTCCATATTTATTAGCAGAATATGTTGTTTTGGGGTTTTTTTTTGATAATTTGTAGTTAGAGGACACTATAAAGCTGGCCATAAATTGTTTGCTTGAACAGAATTGGTGCAATCCATAGTGATGTGGAAGCTGATATTAAACAATTATTTTATTTACTGCTGGGTTTGAAAAGAGAGATACTCTGTTTAACAGTGTTTTATTATAAAGACCATTTACCTTTACATACACCAGTGAAAGTTCTCTTTGTTTTCATTCTTAGTGGAACATTTTAACTGAACTTCAACTCATGCAGAAGTTGGGTATTGATTTTTGTTGTTGGTTGTTTTCTTGTTTTTCATTAATTGGCTGTTGCCAATATTATACTGTGTACAAGGAAAATACCTTTTTTTATATCCAGCCTAATCTCATCATCATTGTATCTGCATACCTCCAAAGTATTTAAAAATGGAGAGATAGCATTAATCCTTGCAGCTTCTCAGAAAAATAGCTGACAGTTATTTTGCCCTAGGTACAGTGTTATCCCAAAAGCACTAGCAGAAATATTGGTAATACTTGACTACATTTGTACTTGGTCTTTTTTGATGCAAATAGTGTAAATTTTTCTGACTTCAAAAAAGTTGTCTCTAATTATTCCTTCATCTTCCTTCATTATCATGGACTAACCTATATTTTCACTAGTTCTGGTCTCAGTAGCTTAAAAGAAAGGGAGGAGAGAGTTTAGCTGTTTAAATACGGAAAGATATAGGGCTTTTTACAGAAGAATGCGGGATAAATGCCAAAGCAATGTGTCTACATAGCTCAGCATTTCACATATAAGGTTATTTCTTGGCACAGGTATGAAAATGCTGGGATTTTTTTTTTTAAATAAAGTTATATTTTGAGGCCATGGAATGAATGGCTTGCTTGATTGCTTGCCTGATTCTACTGCTCAGAGTAATTTCACTTAAAGCTCTAATTGTCACTGAAAGCTATAATACAGTGCTGGCAGGTTGCTGTTGCTCTCCCTTTGAAGAGCCATAGCTCTTCTCCCTATCTCCTCCTCAGCACTGTTCTGCAAGTTAGTAGAAAGGGGGGCTTGAAGCCAAAGTCCATCCTTGTCTGACATTGAGAAATGTTAACTAAATATCCTTTGACTGTTGATAACGCTGTGGACAAATGATGGCCATATGCTACAGAGGTGCACCAGATAAATAGTATTCTTTTTGTCTAAGACCCAGACAAAATTTGACACTGTATCTTTGTGATTTTAGATTAATTCACGGGGAATAAGCAAGAACAAAGGAAATTCAACTAAGTCTTTTACTTAGTGTTTTGGAATTTTTTAACAGAACCCAGTATTATGTGTGCCTGGGAGAACAGTTCATTATAATGATGATATTCCTGTTCCTCGGATAAAAAAATATTTAAAAGTGATAGTAAAACCTTTAAGCTGATATCACAGATTTTATCATAAGATCGTAACTGATTCTTCAAATGACTACTTGGCTGTTACAGTCTGTCTTACTGTTTTAAAATACATTGCTAATTTACATGTTGGGTCTGTATGCTCGTTAGGCTGAGCCACTTCTTTGAATCATCTAGTCAAAGTATTGCGTAGCTACTTCAGTTAGGTAGCACTGAGCCTGCCAGAAGAATGATTGATAGTATGCAGATTGTCCTGTAAAACATCAGTCGTGTTTTAGACTGAGGCCAGCTCTCAGTGATAGTGTGCCAAATTATATTTTTGTCAAATTAGAGTTCACCTGTCCCAGTATTATTTCAGAAGGACTTGGAAAGTGTTGCTCTTCAGATTACATCTGAATTACATATTAAGGTAGACTTGAACCATAACTGAATCCTTACCAGAGGCTCTGGTATGATCAGTGCTTGCTAGAGTCAGCTGGTTTATTTACATGCTGCAAGTGGACAGGACTGCAAGGCAAGTTACAGCTCCAGAAGAATTCAAGGGAAACACGTCCCAGCCACAGGCTGCTCTTTGCTGGAACAAGGGAGCAAAACGAGGGAAAATGCCCCAGTTCAGTGGCTACATGTATTGAGCAGCCAGCGTGACAGCAGCAGATCACTATGTTCGCTGTGCCAAAGCTGATGCACAGAATGTGTACTGGGGTATGAATAAGCCTTCAAAGGGGCAAGATGCTGCTTATTAGCTGATCATTGGGGCAGCTGGTGGAGAGCCGGTGATAGCTGGTGGAGCTGTTGCCTTCCTCTGATTCCATCTGCTCCTGGTTCCTGACCCCATGCAACCTTTGTGGTATGCTGTATGCTAAACACTGCATCTGTGCATGTGCCACAGGCTGCTGACCCTTGTTCTAGACAATATCAGGCACACGGAATTAGAAGGAAGTGCTAACTCAGCTCTTGTTTACTCTTGTCATTGTAGAGAAAACTTTGGACAGTATGAGTTAGCATTCATTGTTGTTGTAAAAGATGGCATTTCATAAAGTATATGAAGAAAGCGTGAGTATTTGATGTGCTCACACTGGAAAATCTTCCCTTGTCTGGGGTACTTAAGGTTGAAAACAGACTTCAGCATTTTACAGTGGAAAGGTTTCCTGTAAGATTTCACACTTATGCCTTAGGCTGGTCTAGAAACAGTGCAAAAAAAAAAAAAAAAAAAATGGAAAGGGGTGAAGAGGTTATGTGTTAAAAAAAACAAACAAAAAAAAAAACAAAAAAAACCAAAAAACATTCTAAATTCCCTTTTAATACTTGCTTGGAGGAAGCATAATTTTGTTTTGAGGGGGCGGGGAAAGGGAACACTTTTATTTTAAGCAAATTTGTCCTCTACTTAATATTGTATAAAAGGAAAAAAATGCAGCAGTTGCTAGAGACCAGTGGAGGGGCCAATCATTTTTATTATTATCTTACAAAAAGTGCAGTGATTCTGCCCAGTTTTAGGACTACCACTGACTTCAACAGAAGCAGCATCTCCTAGAAAATGTCAGTAGTGTGTTTTCATTGCAATGGCTTTGAGTCCCCCTTTAGCACCCCAGATTACCAGTTAATTGCCTTATATCATTATAATTCAAAAGCTTTGTCCTTACTTGGCAAATTTATATCCTGACCATTCCTTGGCATTGTTGCGTAGGTTATACTTCGATCTAATATATTCCCTTTACATACCTATCAGTGCTGGGAGGGGCGTGCTCACAGTACGTTCTGCCTCCTGTCTAGGAAACAGAGACTGCCTGAAATCTGATTATGTCAGCATGCTACTACCCCACGGTAACCTTCCTTCATTTGTGTCTGAGTTTAATTTATGGATAAGCTTTCCATAAAAAGGAATGATTGTGCAGTCCTCTACCTGCAGGTGTAGAAACACGATTGTCCTGAACGAGCACGTGGGACTGATTCTTTGCAGGTGGAAACAAGCACTGTGTTCTATTATTGTTCTGTTGTGCTTCTTTTTGGCCTGACAGCCTCCATCCTGGGTCTTTCTGTGTGTGAATTCTTCATAGCATCAGCTGTCTTGCTGCTAAGTCATTGGTATTGAGCTCTCTGGCGAAAGGAGAATGAAACTTTCAGTGTTACTGATGTCTCACTCTGACATCAAAAATTACTCCTAGTGACTTAATTGATCTTAGGTCACTTAGTTATATGTCATCCAGAGTGAATGGTCAGTTATAATCAAGTCATGCTTGCTAAAGGCAACTAACATAACTGGAATATGAGTGTTTCCAGCTGTTGAAAAGTTTCCATATGACCATCATCTGGCAGGAACAAATGACTGGTTTATGATTTTTTGAGTGAAAAGTATTGAGCTATAAATGGATGTTGAAAAATTTCTTTTTGATACCTGTATTTCAAAAATTAGTACAAGTTCTGTTTTCTATTAACAAGCACAACAGCCACCTTCTTTTCTTCAAGAAAAATAACCAGCTAGAATCTCTTCATGAGGTTGTCTTCATCTGTTTTCTAAATACCATTTCTGCACTACTTTTCTTCCACTCCAGATGCATCATGCTGTGTTACAGTACTTCTTTTAGTTTTAATATTTTTCTGGTTTTGTCACAGAATATAAATTTCAGAAAATGGACTTCTTTCGTTTTGTTTGATCTGAACTTTTTGAAGTATTTTATTTCTATTGTCCTTTGCAATGGAAAACAATTTTGAAATTGAGTGCACGAAAGGGAAGCATGCCTGTCAATCCTTGCTATTTTTGTTAAATAGAGATCTAAGAAAAAAAATCCCTTTGTCTTGAGCAGTATATTAAACACGTATATTGTTTCCTGCTCTGCATCAGAGTTTCTTCAGGTACATCTCAGTTGTCAAGTAGGATGTCCCCTTATTACCCTCAAGCCATAGTTCCTGATTGACCCACTGAATAGTACCTTTGTTCCTGGGTTGTTCTCAGGAACTGTTCCCTTGGTAAGCAAAGGTGTGCATGGAACAGAGGATCTCAAATCCATGGTCTGCATGTTTGTTCTGTTCAGCTACATAACTACTCAGCAGTGCAACATACAGGGAGAGTGAGATGAGGTTTGAGTGTGACAATCCCACCAGAGCTAAGATGAAAGAAAAGAAAAACATAAAAGGTCTGCAAGCCATGCTAATGTGACTGAAGTGCAACTGCTGCCACACTGAGCTTTATCCAAGTGCTTTCTTAATGGTTTCTTATTTAAAACCAGGAAATTTGTCTTACAGGAGCCATTTTACAATTGTTTGTGCAGTTCAAACTTCTCTTCCTGTTCATTTGGTATCATGTTCTAGTGTTGTCATTTCCTTTGATAGGTGCTGCAGATAATTTTTTTTTTGGTAATATGAACAGATAACATAAAAGATGACTTGTCTATGTGTTATTCTATTATCAGCTGTAGAGAATTTACTATACAAAATCAGGGAGGTCAAAGCTTTAATGACTGAGCTACCTATCGGAGATTTCATAGAAGAGAATATTTACCTATTCTAATATGTTTCCCCTCCTGGGAAGGTAAAAGTTCATTGTTATGAAGTCTGACATGCCAGCTTTACCACTGTCAGAATAATCTCAATTAATTTCTTGATTTGTAAATGACACTTTAAGTCCAAAAGAAAATATAGCTTTTGGAAGTCTATCTTCTGGGGTTTATTTTATGACCAGCATATCTGGTCAGCCACTGTCCAAGACAATTACAGAGAAATGGTTGTCTCTGTGCACTTCTCATTGTTATTCACTGGCAGGATAGTCATCAGAGGGTCACATTAAAGTTCATTCAATCAAAACTGTGGCAGTAGCAATAGTCTGCCTCAGGTCAGTTCCATCTCTTGAGATTTGTAAGGCACTACCTGAAGTTATTTGCGTAATTTTATGTAGCATCAGTGCTTGATACTTTGTAGCGAAGATTTCAAAGGCAACAAATCTGTAGCTAGTTGTTCTACCCCAATGACAATCCAATTATCTTTCCCCTTACTGTGTTATTGTAACCATTTGTATCTATCCTCTAGTATATTCTGAGTTCTGTTTCACTTACATGCTGTATATAGATTACATCTATTGTTATCTTTAGTGATTATCATTAGGCTTTGTACTTCTCTGTTCATGTGGTTATTTCTTTATGTGCTTTTAATTGTTCTAGGAGACGGCTGCCTTTTACTTTTGAGATAATCTTTAAAAGTGTTCCCTTGTACTACAATAAATCTTTAAGTTGGGATGAGATAAATCACGGACAAGAACTATCTGCTTTTCTTCATTGAGAGTGAAGGGATACTAGGTAACCCATTTCTAGATCTCAATTGGTTAGTTTGGATGAATCCCAATGGCTTGATTTTTTTTTTATTTATACATATACATAGATGTTCTTAAATATAGATATATATGCATATGTGTGCAGACACACAGCTAGATATATGTATTGTAAGCCCAAACCAGTTCTGTTACTTCAATTCCAGTATCCTGTGCCAAGTTTTTTACAAAGCTGTTGTACCAAAATAGTGTTAATTTCTCGTGTATGAATAAGTTTTATATGATGTACACTCCTGGATATATTGAAGGGGGTGGTACCTAACATGTACTTTTTCAGCCTTGAGGGGAAACAAAAGGCCTGAAAACTCAGTCATGAAGAATATTCTGATTAGGAATACATGAAGTCTGCAATTGGTAATTATTCTTCTCAAAGCCAAATTCCTAAACTTTACCTGATGTTTAGCCATGTTTGGTATCAAACCTTAGATACAAATGATGAGGTTAAAATTTAGATAAATTTCTGAGGTAATTCTATTTTAGTGATTCCAAAGAGATTGTGAAATATTCTCATTTCTTGGAAGGGGTGTTATCTTACTTAAAATACTAGAAATAGAAATATAATGCAAACTGGTTCAAAAGTCTTAATTTAATATATTTTTATGGGTATTATTAAAAAAGTAGAAATATGAGGTACCACCGCATGGAGGAAAATATAAGAAAATAAGTAGAAAAGCAAAATAATAAATAAAAGAAAAAACAAAGCAAAAACATAAACAAAGAAGTGTTGTTACTATTAAAGAGGAGGAATGAATTTGAACATCAAAAGAGAAAACCAGAGAGTGTTCAAGAATGGGGAAAAAAACATTTCAACTTGATTTCAGAAAAATCGAGGCAGGGAAAATTCAGCCAATGTTCTCCAAAATGGCCAAGAAACAAATACTAGATAAACCTTTTGAAGACCACAGGCATGATTAGGTGGTAACAGGATTCTTTCAGAAGACAGAATAAAGTACTCTCTGTTTTGTGCAACAAAAGTGTTATCAAGATATTCTGAAGTTAAAGAACTGAGTAATGACAACAGACAGAATGAAAGATTTAGGTTACTTCCTATTACACCATGTCTAGTATATCACTTTTAATTTTGAGACAGAACATACTAGAGATGAGGTTGAGGAAACACTGACTTGCAAGATTTAGTGATTCATGTAAAGTACTTTTTTGAGTAATTGCCACTATTCCAAGTAACCTAAGTGACTCATACAGATGATAGGATTATAGTCAAGAAATTAGTCTTTTTTGAAAGTTGGATTTTCTCCAGTTCTTTCCGAAGACATAGAAGAAGAGAATTTAGCTGTATGTTTTGATCAAAGTGTTTTGATATTTTGATATGGTTTCACAGTTTTAAAATATGTAGAAAAGATCTGGATTTTGAGTGAGATCTTGCCTGTATTGAAATCACCTTTTTCCCCATCTGATTTGTGTTGTGCTCCATACCCAGGAGTAAGAGGGCTTTTTTTTTTTTTTTTTTTTTACTTTTCCCTCTTTTCTCACTTTGTTCAGCAAAGCTTACAAATTGAAATTGCAGGAGTCCCAAAAGCAAAGCAGTTCTGTTGGCAGATCTAGCTTAACCAAACAGTCTTACCTGCTGCAAGGCTTGTAGTTTTTTAAATTCTCCTTTGCCCAGCTACACAAAAATTCTTTTAAGAACTGGCTGTTTGGTTTACATTCATTTAACACAAATACAGTAAGTAGCCAACCAAAAATGCGGTGGAATTTCAGCTAATTATTCCTGTTTACATCTGACATGATCAGGGTTTTGTAAGAAAATGTATTTAGTTCAGCTAGTGATAAATTTAGCTGTGAAACATGGAGGTTCATGCTGTACTTTTTATCTCATAGATGCTTTTGAATAATATATATATTTTTTTATAATTTTGTAATGCTACTTAGATTTGGCACTTGCAGTGTTTCTGTAAATTTTAGGGATACTGGGTGTTCATTTAGTCATCTGAGGTGATAGAGTAGGAACTAAATGTAGGTTTTTTTCCTTCAGATCATAAAGCAGATCTGCAACTTTGTCTTCCCTGCTTTCCACATTTGTTCTGAGGGCAGGACTTCAGTGAACTGTCTTTCAGTGCAAGGTGTGAAATTGAAATTTGTCCCTAATTTCTAGAGAGTGATAAGGTACTAAAAATGGGAATACGTATGGAAACTCAAAGCCTTTCTTGTTAGTCTTACTTTAAACATTTAAAATGGTATGGATCAATGGATTGTGTTTATAGAGTGTTCTGTTTGGTTCTTTGTCTCCATCACCACAGTTCTACCTTCGACCTGTTTTGAAAGCTCTCGGTGCATTGTCAGGTCTCAGGGGCTCAGAGAAACACTGTGTACTTTTTTTTTTTTTTCTTTTTTTTGCTCACTCCAACTTCTCTCTTTTGACTAGTCAATGTCTTATCCAGGTTTTGCATGCTTTATTGAACTGAATTTTGTTTTTCCATACAGAAATGAGAGCAAACAATTATGGTTTTGCTCAAATAAGTTTGTAAATCTGCTTAATTTGTAAGATTATTATTCTCCCCTTATCTCGTTTCTTTTGAGTGGACATGTAGGAGAATTTGGTGGTATTTGAGTGGTGGAAATATAAATAGCTCTTCATTTTCATTATATGGTTATTGCTGTAATATATAAGGTTTCTGAAAGCTGATGATAATCTAACATTTTGATTGTATTTTTTTGTTTTTAAAGGGCTCTATGAGATGGTGTATGACAACCAGCTTAACCTGGCCTACTATTTCAAAGACCCCGAGGACAAATGGTTAAGTAATTACTTTTATGAACAATGCTTTATCACTGCTCAACGGATAAAAATCGATGGAGGGAAAAGAGAGGCACAAGCACATGCAAATATGGGTCTTCTCAATGAGGAACAAGGTAAGTCACTGAGATCATAAAGCTACATTGTATCGGCATTGAGACAAGTTATGTTTGACGATTTGTGTTTCACCACAGGGCACCTTGTTTCAGTGTAAAATTGATTTGCAACCATAATTTAAACAGAGTTTTAAAACTATTGCAACTTTAATTTTTAGAGTGGGGAATAGGAAGACAAAGAATTCTATAATTATTCACATATTTATTTCCTCTGACTTTCTATTTACTGTTGAAAGTATTCAGCTGAAAAGCAAAAGACAAGTTTGTGTGTGTATAGCAGTCTGGCTATAAAAAAGGTGCTTCCCTATGTTTTTATAAAATCCTGTCATGCTGTGGGAAGAGAAGCAATGAGTGAGCCTCAAGTAGCTGAATAAAACTTATCTTCCACTTCCAGCCTAAGTGTACTGAATTCCTAAGTGTTTCTTAAATATGTGTGATTTGTATAGTCATTACATTTTTAAGTTTGACTTTGCGGGTTGAAGCTGTTCCAGCTTTGAGCTCAGCTTGTGGCTGGTTTGTTAAATAAAATGGCTTTTCTCAGAAAAAGGAAGATTCACAGAAATTGTAATATTTTTTGGAAATAGTGTAATTCCAGTAAATGTCTGACAGAATGGGTGTGTTTTGAAGGATGGCCTAATTTCCCAGCAAAAACCTGGACATAAAACAAAAAAAGAAGCTGCAGGTTTTTGTGTTTTGGGGTTTTTTTTTAACTGAAAGGTTCTTGTCTTTTTTTTTTTTTTTCCCCCCATGTTCTCTTAAAGCTGAAACATCACACCTCTTTAATATTGCCTTATATTTTCTAGACTGCTGGTCATTCACACTATTTTCCTCTGAACTCTTGCCATATCTTTCTTGCCTGCAACAACCAGAGCTGGATGCAGTTTTACAATTGAAGTTCATACCAATGATCAATGATCCAATAAAATGGAAGGATTACTTTTCTTACAAGTTGTATTTTTATTTGTGGTTTCAGTTATGACATCTACATTCTTTATTCCAGCATAA
>JANHGN010005464.1:0-19441 GCA_024605025.1 Megaceryle maxima | reverse complement strand
AAGGATTACTTTTCTTACAAGTTGTATTTTTATTTGTGGTTTCAGTTATGACATCTACATTCTTTATTCCAGCATAAATTGCATACTCCTATTTAGTTCATGACCTTCAGTAATCTCTAAGTTGTCTTCTGAAGTACTGTTAACTCACTATTCTGTTCCCCATTCTGGGGAATAATCTGTTTGACTCTGTTTATTCCAGTATTGTTCTAGGGATTGAAGTTAAGCTAAATCCAGTTTTGCAGTAGATAAGATAGCACTTCCATAAAGCCCAGCCTGTCACAACGAAGCCATTTTCATTTTGAGTTTAAAATGCTTAATTCAGTTATCTGAAAAAAGCTGAGAGACTAAGTGTAGGATTTACTTTCAGGGGCCACTGAAAAAAGGTAGCAGATGTATTCTGTGCACTTTTTCTTTTCAGTGGGTGAAAAATTAAATCACAAGTTCTGACTGCAGAAAAAGTATAACAGCACATGTTGACTTGGCATTGTATGAAATTGAATGAGTATTAATGGTGCTATAAGTAAAAATCTAAGCATGCTGGTTTTGATATTAGAATAGATAGATATAGCTTGTAAATTACATGGTCTTTTTTCCTTCAGTTATTTATAATACTGTAATCTAATTTGTTTGTGAACTGAATGAGTCGAGTGCCCACTTCCTGTTGGGATATATACAGGAATAGAAACACATCTATAGACATGGATGTTTGCATTGATTTATACAGAGAAGAATATGCGTGTGTATGCTATATATTGATACTGGGATGTGTGTGTAGGTATGTGACTGATGCCTAACATTTACATGATACTTTCACATGATTTAAATCATATCAATATTAACTGCATTGATTAATAGTGCAGCCAGGAAGACAGAAGAACTTAACAGTGAGAAGTTATTCTTACAGACATTCAAGTGTGCATCCTTTTAGGTGTAAATATCCTGTACCAATTCTCAGTTCTCTCACCCAATAGTGTGGGTTTTTTACTACTTGTGAATGGAAGCTGTCTGTATGTGCTTAGGACTGATTGCTTGGGAATATAAAGTTAAACATGTACTTGTAAAGATTGTTGTTTGCCTTGGAAGCAAATCAATAACTTTGCTTGGGTGAGTTTTGTGTAATCAAATCTAAAGTTCTTTGACTTTCAGCCTGGTCCCTGTCCTAAAGGCTGGATATAATCTGGTGTTCATTAATCTTCAAAGCTAAATATTTGAGGTGTTGGCAGTGTAGACTACAGTTGTGATATTTGGATGCAGGCGATTAGTGGCTGTCAGAACATAAGGGAAAGAAAACAATAATAACAAAGTAGCCTCATACAGACACAAATGGAATATTGTGCTTGGAGCAAACATTTTAGTGGCAGTTCTTTGAAGAATGAGATTTTAACCTCTTTTTTTCAGAAACTCTGTGAAATAAGGTCTCTGTTTACCAGTTACCCAAATGAGATACTACTCATTGATTATTGTAGGAGTATTTAGGTTGTGACCCTGTTCCATTAGCTGTACTCACCCCATAGTTTGTCTTTCCTCAGGGGGCTGATAATAAATTGTATTATTAGTTTGGCTACAAGTAATTTTCTGATACAGCTATTAAACATGCTGGTGTCACTTTATACACACTGAAAAGCAATATCATATTTTAAATCTTTTTTCTTGCATTAAATCCAGCATTACTTGTCATCTAAATAAGCACAGCTTATATGGAAGAATCTCAGTTAAGAAAAAATAATTAAAAAAAAAAATCCTGTCCTTTGAATGTGTTTTTCAAAGTAATATCAGTCATTATAAATGTTTGTATTTTTCTGCATATCAGAGAATGAAAAGTTTATTGTAGCCTGTGATAGCTCTATTAGTGTAAATTCTGCTGAAGCTAATTGTGAACTTCAGGTTTACACTGTCATATCTTGCTGAATAAACATAGTCCACGTGTACTGATAAACATAATGGCTGGTGCTAATTTGTATAGGTTCTTACATTGCCTGTGCTCATTATTACAATCTTGGAGTGCTTTCCATTTTGTATAAAATAGTTAACATCTATCATGCATGAAATGATGTAGACCTTAAATATATTCATCCAAAGCTTCAAGTAACTTACTAACAGAAGCAGTCCAGATAAAACAAGGAATTGGTACTTGTAGGGACCTTCATAAAGATTTTAACAAAATTAAATATATTTATCTGTTATTCAAAAACATAATAAAAACAGATACCCGAAAGTGTACTTATTCTGAAATCAGTCATCAAGCCACTGCGTTTGTATAAAAAAGTGTGTATAGATGTGTATGTATGTGTGTGCGTATATACACAAGTACACAACTATATATAGATGTATGTATGTATATGCATGTACATACATATACAAATATAGACAGTGCTTAAAGCTAATACTTCAGGTACCACCATTTCAATCTTTATGTCGAGCAATTTTGCATTTGTGAGAGAAGCTTAAAGATTAACGTACCTGACGGTGTTTTTCTAGTAGAGCTGCATGACTGTCCTTTCCTTAAGGCACTCTCTCACAAGAAGATAGGTGACTGGTATGATGCCTGTCGGAGCAGAAAGAGTGGCATGGAGAACTCTGGAGGAAGTAACAAAAACCATCATCAATGCAATCTTATAATAAATATCTATCCTTCCACCCTTGAGTGATGCGAGGATTTCAAGACTTACCTTTTAGATGTTAGCAGCAAAGTTCAACAGTCACAGGCCATGGTTGCTTTCCTGCACAAGTAAATGAAGCAGTGCACAAGGGTGTCTATGAGCAGTGGAGCCCAGGCTAGTGCTAAAATAATGTTAATAGTTCTGCATGTGCTTTTAGCTTGTGCTAACTTGGACTTCCCTGCCTTGCAACTATTCATGGGCATAGTTTGATAATTAGGGGTGTTGCAGGGACTTTTCCTAAGGGGCAGTTTGCAAACAACCATGCTGTTTTAAAGGCTAAGTTTACTAGGATAGATGTATCTTTCCATACCTGTTGGTTACAGTGCTTGGGAACATTTCTGGCTACATTTAAATAACTGGTTTTGAGAAAGCATGTAAGTATCACAGTAGACTCCAATGAATAAAACTTTCACAATTAATTCTGAATGTAAATCAGTGCCATGACAGAAATTGTATATCCCTTGGTATGAGAACTGAGAAATGAGTGAAAATTATGCTGTTCATCTCAATGAAGTGATGACTTTGAATTACTCATCAGATTTATATTCTGCTAGCACATAAGGATTAACAAAAGTGGAGGTAATACTTTTTTCTAAAATGCTTACGTACCAGAAAGACTAAAGGCAGGTAGAACTAGTAAAAGAAAGTTACAGAATGTGAAGCAAAGCAATTTTAGCTATCTCAGTGCTGATTTCTGTAACATGCAGTTCAACCATAAACCAAAATTTGTCTGTCTGTGTGTGCTTTTTCAATTGCCAGTCTTAAAGAATTCCTGATAAGGATCTCCTTAGTCTTTTCTAAAATAAAATTTAGACATTAAAAAAAAAAACACCTGCCATATTCTGAAAATTAATGAAGGACTTTTAAGTCTTCAGTCTTAATCCAGTTCTGCCTTGATTATAAGCAATGATAAGGTCCTGTTGATTTTCAGTGAGAATAATGTTATGCCAGAGTTGGTCACTTCTTATCCCTCTGCACCCACCTCAAAAATATTAATAAATTGGACATAAATTATGAGGAAGGTATAATTGTTCTATCTCTAGCCAGAGATTAAATACAGTCTATTTCATATGATAGAATTTGTAATAGACCTTTCTCTTTGAAAGGCCTACCAAATGGACTGAAAAGAATTTGGGGTGGGTGGAGGGGAGCACACAGAATTCTTACAGATTTTGACAATCTAGATTGCAATTAAGGAGCAGGATTATTCCTATTGTTTTATCATACTGTTGAAATTAGAGTTTTTAATCAAGGCGCTTTAGAAGTTGACAGAAATATTCCTATTGAGTTTAACAGGCATTTGAGTCAAGCTTCAGAAGCTTAATTATTAATTACTAGCTATATTTGGTAAACAACAATTAAAGACAGTTCATAATATCTTTTTGTTCTGGAACAAAAAAAAATCTGAACTAATTATTTTCTTGTTCTTAGCAGGTCCTATTTAATCCCTTGCTAAAAAATTGTTGATTTTGTCGTTGGAATTGTTTATGGCAAGTGTTTTTCAATTAAATAGTGTAACATATAAATAATTGAGAGAAACTCCACATACATTCATGAGTATCTATGCAGAGGAAATATTCAGGTTTAATCAGAATTTCCCCAATTGGTTTGCCCTCAGGCAGAAATAATTTATATTCAGATTTAAAAAAAAAAAAAAAAGCATTTTAATATTGTAAAATGAAGTACAAAAAAGGTTCAAAAAGGCAGAAGTTTAAACTGCTTGTGAAATTTCTTACGCTTTTGTGTGTGTGCATTTTGCAAATTTGTTTTAATTACATAAACATGTAGTGTCTTTTGCTAGGAGATTCCTAAGTATTGCCAGCATAAAATTCACCGATGGGGCGGTTGGCACATGTGCGCCTTCTCCATTAATAGAGCTTTATTTTGTTATCTGTGTTGCAAGTCTGCCAAGCCCACTTACAGCACCATGAGGATTTGCTGCTTAGAATGTAGAAATTAAAAGTGCAGCTTTACAATCCAAGTGCAAAATTAGAAACAGCTGGTAAATAAAACAAACCAGTGGGACAATGTTCATAAAGAGGGATAAACTTCTTCCCTACTGCCTGTGGAATGCAGAACTGTTACTGGTAACAGTATTGCAGCCTTTGAACCTGCCTAATTTACGTTGTTACAGTTCCAACATAAGTTTTATAGCCAGTATCTAGAGTTCTCTATACTGTTGTATTGATGAGTGCAGATATGACACTAGAAGAAAGCAACTTAAAATTAATCCCATCTCTTTTTTCAGGAATAAAAGCAACTGAAATTACCAGCTACCTAATGCCTTTCTGGTTTCTTCTATCCTTATTTTTGTGTTAGAGATTCCTTTTTTTGTAAGCAACTTCTTTTGGCTTAAAATTATATCCAGATAAGTTTGTGATCTTTTATCAAAGATTAGCTTTGTAATTTCCTTTATTTTATACTGGGATTTTTCATAGTATTGACCAAAAAGAGAAAATTGTTTTCAAGCTATAATTACCTATATATTTTTTTTCATTGGAAGCCTGAGTGCTAGCCAAGATACGTCATTGGTCTGAAGGAAAGTCTTGGTTGTAGAGATTTAGAGACTGTATAGCCTTTGAGGCAGGAACCACTATACTATTCTGTGTTTATACAATGCCATTTTCTGTATGCTATTTTAACACTTGTACTTGGTAAGGTTCACCGTGTGCTCTAAGAAATTGAAAGCTGTATGAACATCCTGCTGGCTGGCCAAGCAGCGTGCTGCCCTCTGAAATAAGTACAGCAGAGTTCTGTCTGTCTTTCTGCCTGTTTGGAATTTGGATCAATGTCTATCTTCAACTTAGTAATTTTGCAAAATTGGTGGGAACTTATTGTCCTATGGACTTGTCCTGGTTTGGGTTAGAACAGAGCTAATTCTGTTCAGTGACTTTACACATGTCTCTTCTAACTAATGGCACTTTCTGAAGTTTGTATATTTGCTTCCCCTTGGTCAGGGCGATGAGAGAGTGAGTGTTCATCATTTGTCTAGTAGCCCAGACGAAACCTTGACAGGACTTCTTACCAAATTTGGCTGACATTCACTCCAAATCTAGTTGAAGGGCAGGATGATCCCATAGGCTTGTTTCCCTTGGAGACTAACCTAAAAATGTCTTTTTGTAATGCTCATTGTTTGGAGAAAACATGTAGCATGTTTCATTTGATTCTTTTAATTTTTCTTTATATAGAAGATCATATCCAGTAGTAACCAAATACCATCATGATATCCCCCCCTTGCCCCAGGTTGCATGTCCCGGATTGCTGACATTTCAGATTTATTCCAAACTACTACTTTTGTAGAATAAGGAATGTAGGAATAGTTCAGACCTGAAAATTTAGGTTTCTCTGAATCCTGTATCTTTGGCTAAATATACCTGTTGCTAAATTTTGGATTTAAGTTTATGTAGAGACATATTCTCTAAAATCAATCTCCACATCAGGGAACTTTAGAGACAGAAGCCTTTGCTTCATGGGACATAAAATTCTGCATATTCAGTTTGACCATTTAAAACACTTTCAGTCACTGGTTTTCATCATAGCAACTAATGCTTCTCTGTTCTTCTGCGATTAAACTATTTCACAAAAGTTATATTGTGGTTTTTTTCTGGTCGCTTAAGAATTGAATGCATAAGTTAGCTGGAAAAAATGTGATTGTAGAACATATTTTAAAAAGTCTAAGCAGCAAATTGCTAGGAGATAAAGTTTTCAGATATGATGCTTTTCTCTGTCAGTCAGTGGCAGATGAAAACAGCCATAAATCCAGATGGATTCTTGTGGAGGACAGATTTAAAAGGTTTATTAAATAATTGAGCTCATCCTCATGCAAGTGCAGAATGTAGTTCCTAGATAAATGACATCTTATTATGGGTTTGTTACTGGTATTGAACTACCTAGTACTGTATTGAATTGATACTATAGAAATTGGGTATGTTTTCAGTTCAGGTTAGTATACTCAAGACAATCTGAAAGAAGCTTCTGAACATGCAACATGAAAGCAAAAAGGGCCTGTTGAGTACATAAAATGTATCTTCATACAGCTATTTTGTATTCTTATATGTTTAAAGGTGTTGGTAGGCAATAAAGATGTCTTGAGTAAGAGAACTCGGGCAAAATTCTGTAGGGTTCTTATTTTCATTTCTCAGAATAAATACTATGCAACTGCAAAACCTTACTCTTGCATTTCCTTCAGTTGATTTAAATCAAGTCTTATTATTAAGCATAGGGAAGTAATAATATTTTTTTATACTAGAAAAAAGTAAACAGATTTGTCAAAAGCCTCCTTAACCCCTTTACCATCACTTCCACATTCCTAGCTTAATTCTTCAAATGGAGAATCTTTCAGTTCTGATATAACACCCAGAGACAAGTCTATACTTTTACTTTCTAATGAGAAGCTCTTCAAAACATTCACAGCAGTGAGTGATAAGTCTAAACTTCGTAATTTGCATTTTCCCTAAAAGTTTTTATATAAATAAATAAAAATATCTTAGTTTCTCTTCTTAGTTGTTTGGTGATAGTAAAGTTCATTTTCAAATACATCATAAAATTACTAAAAATGTATTGCTGGTTTTTATATTGAACTATGAAAGATATAGAAAATATTTTGGAAAAAAGCATTTTATGTACACTTGAATATAATGTGTAGCACTCAAGTGAATTGTTTAAATACACGCTTCTGTAAGAATCATTCTTTCTTAATGCTTTTGGTATCAAATGTTGCTCTGTTTGCTTTATGTGCGTGTTCGTAAGACTACGACATTTAATGAAGAGATCTTTTTAAAGTATTGATAGCCATGAGTAAATTATACTATGTTTGATCTGTGTTAAAGATTCAAAGTCCAAGGTCTTTGAATAGAACTTAGAATAAAAATGTAATTAGGTTACATCCCTAAAGTCTGATATATCTTTAAACAAGACTGCAAATGAAACTTTATTAAAACTTCAAATGAATTATTTCTTTGCTTTTTAAAATTCTTTTTCCCTCTCTTCTTTTTCCCTCCCTTCTCTTTCATGTCTATTACTGACATTACTGCTTGTATTTTACCTGTCTTTTCCAGGATATTTTAATTATTTACTGCTTAATGAGTAGTACTGAGATGAAGTTTCATTCAAAGCTGCCCACTCACTAACAGATTTTTTTTTTGCTTCAAAGCTTTGCAATGTCTTGGACTACTGCAGCTTAACCAGCAGTTGTCATCATAAACTTTCCTGGAGGCAATGTTTCCTTTTAGTAATTGATAAAGGAGGTGCTGTTTCCAGAGGTGCCTTCTCAGTGGGACTGAGGGCTGATGGGGTTGCATGTCCTCAGATGTTAACAATAATCTGTAGAAGTCATAGGTAAAACAAACATTATGAAGCTATTAATAAAAATATATTTTACTCTTCAGAGGATAATAGGATAATTTAAGTTGGAAGGGACCTGAATAGGTCATTATTCCAACCTGCTACTCAAAGCATCCTTCTCAAGTAGATTATCTGCACAACAGAATACCTCCAGTGCTGGAGTATTGCATCTGATATTAAATTTATTATTGGAACCCATGAGAAGTAAGGGGAAGGGGATAGAATCTGAATAAAATATAATCACCAGCATAAAAAATTATTTAAACTGAGGTGGGCATTTGACATGAGTTAGCAAAAATAAGAAATTTAGTGCAACTAATCTACTTCAGTGTCACTTTCTGTATTTAAAAGATAATGATCATATTAGTCTTAGAGATTAAATAGTAATATAACTTGTTTTCATTTGGTTCTATTGAGCTAAAAAAAACCCTCAAGCCCTGGGAAAGAAACAGAACTGCAAAGGATGTGCCATTCTTCACTATTTATCACTGCGTTTTTCACCTCCCTGCCCTCTCTGCATTTGGATATCTGCCTATAAACACTGAAATATTTGTGAAACCTGAAGTGTGCAGATCCCACTGAGTGTGGGCCTGCTCTTATTCAGAGCCTGGAGCTTTACACACTGAGCATCCAGATGTGTTTTGCATTTTAGGTAGCCTTTGCATATAGAAAGTACTTTGATGTATTAGAGACATGAAAGGGGAAGGTTTAAATGTTATTGTGAAGCAAGAATTCCATTCTCTTTAAAATGGGTGTGTTGTCATTCAGTTAGTGCTCAGCGTAGTTTGACATGTTCTGTAGATTAAAATTGACATATATCAAAGTGTAATCAAACAAATCAAAAGGAGGTGACTGACAAGTATTGCTTTCATAAAGTACATTAACCTAAAAAGATAAAGTAATTTTAATTGTAACCCAAGATTTTCTGCATTGGTTCATTTGAATATGAAGATAGGACAGACAAGTTAGTGGAATTTTCATATGGAACCTGTTCAGTTGTCATGGGGTTTTTTGCTGAATTTAGACACTGATCTTGGAAGAGTACACTTGTGTATCCTAGTTTGCATGTGGGCAAAATGCTGCTAAACCAGTTTGCACAACTACAGTGTTGGAAAGCCTTCAGAGATTCTGGATTCCACTTCAGACCTGAACTTCTGGGAAAATGCCTGAAATATGAACATTTTTTCCACAGTTAAGCCTAAAGCAAAGGGAAAAATTGGTGATATAATCTAGTTCAGCTAGCAGGACAGTAATTACAGGTATGCTTATAACTTTCAGAGTTATGGGTTCCTTGTAGTATGAAATCACTCTTCCATTTATTTTTATCTTTCATGTGTGTCCATACATTACATTTTGTACCACTCAGTGTAAAGTATATGTGAGGCCTGCATGCATATAGTTTTGGGGGAAATCATGTATTTGACACCAGATTATCTTTGTAGAGTTACTCCATGTAGTTGTAATTGGTGCAGACAGTAGCTGTATGTCTTTTAGAGAAAATCTGAGAGGTTATATGTAGAGCCAGGAGCAATTTAAGAAGGCCTGGAGCTAACCCACAATTTTGAAGGTACAGTGAGGTGGAAGAAAGGCAAGAGGAGGATATTTGTTCCCATCTCCCCTACAATAGTGCCTGTTCCTCCTGTACTTTTTGCGCTTTCTTGTAAGAATAGGATTTTTCAGAGCAGTTCCTCTTCTAGTAATGAGCTCTTCAGTTAATTACAGTTTTTTTCTCTTGCTGATCCACAGTAAACTATCCCCAAAGCAGCTGTCATTTCTGCTGCCTGTGGGAAACCTTTCCTTCTTTGCAGCTCAGTGTTGGCAGCAGCAGGGGAAGGTATTAGAGAGCAGACAAGCAAGCAAACAGAGAAACTAGTTTTACTCTTAGCTTGTGAAGTATCTCTTAAAGAACCCTTTAAGCAACATATTTTTAGAGCATTTTTAATATCATAATGTGTTGATGATACAGTCGTACTGTAGATGCTACAAATAGGCATTGCCCTCTAGGTTTGTACAGGTATATTCTGATGCTTTGAGCTTTAAGGTAAGTAATTTAGTTCCTCAGAGGATAAGACTATGTATGATACAATGCTCACTGGATTCCTATAGTTATGCTTTTCCTTTCAGACTACAGATAACTTGCTTAACTAATGTCAGCAGAAACATTCTCTAAACTACAGCAGCAAGGCTTAGCCCAGCAGTTCTTGACCCAGACAAGGGAACATAAAATACCATCTTTTTGTGCTGCAGTCTCAGTCCACCGATGCCATATCTCAGGTCTTGTGATGCTCAACTTTCCTTTTATCTTCTTTCTTCTCCTTCATGTCCTTAAGCGTTCTACTTCTCACACATGCGCTCTGTTGACCTTGAGCAGTTTGGACTCTAGAGAGAGATCTACTGGTATATTGTCAAACTGGGGGAATTGCCAGAACACCCCATGATGAGCAGCACGTATGTTACAATATTCTGCTGAACTATCTGTGTAATTTTGCTAAAACCCCTGGGGAATTTTTCTGAAAAATGTAATCAACTCCCCTATAGTAAAAGAAAGTAACTTGTTATCCTTTATCTTAAAAACACTCACCTTGATTCTTTTCTGATGATTAGTTGTGTTTTAGACAAATTCTATAGAATTATGGAACTGCAAAATTTTATCTTAAATACATTCCACAATTTTTGTCTTACTTTTGCAGATGGCACATAAACTCAGGTTCATTACTTTGAGATCAGACTCAGTGATTTCTGTACAATTCATTTTACCTCAGGAGTCCAGAGTGAGCTGGAGAGCCTTGTTTTCTGATTCTTGTGAGCTTTTTGTTCCACCTCCTAACACATCTCTGTTGAAGTCTTGTAACAACCTTTGTAGATAGTGGTTCACATTTGGAGACTGTGACAGATTCTTAGTTATTTCAGCATGAGTAGTGCTGCCGTGATTATCCAAATAGAACACAGTAAAAATAATACAAGCAGTTAAACTGAAATGTAAGCCTATATCTTTTAAAATTGTAATAACTTTTTTTTTGCTGCCATTAACTGTTGCTTCAAGCAGATTTTATGTCCATGTTTTACAGTGAAATAATTGATTATGAAAGATGTCCTAGTTCTAGATTAAAATATACTCTAATTTACATAAAGCTTTATCATTCCTGTAGGTTGTTGTTTTAAGCTAAAGTGGAACATTTTCTAAAGCCCTCAACAACTGTTTACAATTTAGAATTAAATGTGCTTTCTGCTTATACTTGTGCTGCTGAAGAAATGTACCTAACAGATCTGTCACTTTTTTTAGCAATTGTTTCTGTGGCTTTCTTTTCATTGGTAAATGTATGAGCTGATACAAAAGGAAATCATTAGGTGCTCTCAGTATTGCTGAGGCATGGAGCTAGAACAGGTCAGTCACTGCATTTTGCAGATTGTGACATTTTAAATTACCTGTACACTACTGGAAGCAATCTGTGGATCTAATTAACATTTCACCTAATTAATGTCAGGACTGTTTATAAAGAATCGTAGATAGTTTTGCACTGCATTTATTTAACGCCACATTATTAAAATTTGCTATCTTTAATTTCAGTATTGAAAACTTCAGATTTGTGTGCTGTTTTCTTAAGTGGGAGTAACTTCTCCCACCCCACCCCCCTTCAAGTAATCAATGCACTGCTGAATGAGTTCATTTTAATGCACTCAATCATGCCTCTAATGTTTGTAGCTTACGGGCGCAAGCATCAGTAATGCAGGAATGTTATATGGCTTTAGTTTGGGCCATTTCATAAAATATTCATGGAATCAAAAATGTGCATCAAAATAGCGGCTGGGAGAATTACATTTATGTGCCTGCTTTTATGGCAGCTTCACATTTAAACCCATTTGTGTTAATATCTAGTCAATCTTTCTACTTAAAAAAAAAAAAGGCAAAATAGTAGTCTCCATCTATATGCCTTTTAGTTTGATATCTATTTTGATATAACAAATGTATATTTTTGGAGTGGGTTTTAGAAAGGGGAATTATAAAGGAAGTTTTAGATAATGTAAAAATGTTCAGTATTTGTAAAATTGCATTGAATTCTTTTGCTTGAACGACTAGATTTATTTATTTTACTTCTAAGCAACTCGGTGAAAACTGTAGCACAAATCTTCGTGCACACATGTAGTTGATATGAAAAGAAGTAATTTCTAAAATTTGAAACTGTTGGTGGCAGAGTTATTGTATTCAGATAATTGTTTAAACTGATTCTTTACTCTCAAAATTATATTGTGACTATATTTAGCTCCCATATTTAAGATTAAATTATTGCTGCTAGGCTTTCTTTTTGTTATGCCCTGAGCTACATTCAACTGTAACATTTGAGTAGTGGGAGTATATATGTTGTAAGAGTTACATTTCTGCTTTTTGATTTCTTTTATAAACAGGGAAGAGATATCGGAGATTCTCAAACTCCTTTTAGTATAACTGAGCTAATTTCTGTATGGCAGTGGGAAAAGAAATACACAGTTGTTGTCAATATATATTGTCAATAAGTATACTCTGTTGTGTAATTTTGCAAAAAGATTTTTTCAAATATAGATTTCTTAAAAAAACTTTTTGGATTTTCTCTTTGAATTCCTAGCAATATAAAAGATACATTTTTATAAACAATTCCAAGTGATTTTTCTACTCATTCCTCTCATTTTGCTTTTTTGTAGTTGTTGTTTTGGTTTTTAATTATTTCAGTTCATAGTCAACTCATTTAAAACTCTGCCTTATCACTGTTCGGGTGAAATAAAAATACTCTCAGAAATGTTCTGTAATTGGCTTATTACTTTCTTTTAATGTTTTCCAAGATTTTCAGACAGTATCTACCTATGTCAGCACCTACCAGATGCAGTAGTTCAGTGTTTAAAAATTGGAATGCACTGGCCAGATCAGTGCCAGCTGAACCAACTCATGACAGTGAATAAACTTGCAACCCTGCTGAAAATATTATTCTTCATCAATATTTGAGGTTCACATAAATGTTAAGGAGTAAAGAAATAGGCTGATATGTCATTTGCAATGAGAACAAAAGATTTTTAGATTATTTTGATGGACAAATGAATTCCAAAGTCTAAACTCTTTTACCTTCCATGAATTTGAGAGGTCTCCAAATAGTATTACTTGAAAGGGTCTTCAGTAAGCATATCCCCAGCCTTGTAAGGGCTTTCATGTGAGGAATTCCATCTCTCTCTCATCTAGGCAACTAGCAGGTTTGATTGTTGGTTGGTTGGTTGGGGTTTTTTTCTAAGCATCTTCTTCTTGGTGTTTCTGTTAGCAGATTGTAGTACTTCTTACTTCATAATATTTCTTGGTAGCTCAGTGAAGCCAAATGTAATTTAGTTCCATTTGAATACTACCAGAAGTATTATATTGCTTTTATATTTTGCAGCTTGATGTAGATGGATTGTTTCTAAACAGGTTTCACTGATATCTGGCAGAAAGGATGTCAGGTCACAGCTAGGTAATACCATCCATTTGTTTGCTGCTTCCCATTCTTACTTCAAGTTTGAATTACACGTGAATCAAACTACTATTCTAACAAATCCATACACACCTAGTGAACTAGGTCATTTAAACATATGGCAATACCTTTTAAGAGTACAATTGGTTGATTGATAAAGTTGGGGGAAATTCAAAGGAGGAGTCTGTATGTGTTTGAGTTTCCAAGTGGATAAAAATGCTACACCTAGCTATTAATGTTAAATTTCAGCTAAACTTTCCATCATTTGTCACAAAGCCAACAACAGCTTCTTCAGTTAATATCTTAAATCTACACTTAACAACTTGGATGTCCACAGTTCTGTGGACTTCCAAGTTGGACTTGCTCTAACAAGTTAGCTGGACTGGATAAGGCAGAAACCCAAATTCAAATTGGAATTTTCTTTAGAATGGACAAGAGTTTTCATCTAGGTTTAGCAAGACTGCAGCTCTATTTCCTGTTACATGTACTGTCAGGGAATCCATAAACAGCTTGTGCTGGACCTGATAATTTCACTCTGCATTTCTGTTTGTTCAATCTGATGTTAAGTATGTGGTAGTTTGAAAGTAACATACAGATCTATTCCTGCCCATTTACAGGGTCTGATAGCTATTCTGGCAATAAGATTGTTTGTTTATTTGCCATTTGGGGCCATCTCTCCAATACCTGTTCCTAGCTAGAATGGAACTGAATAAAGCCTGCTGTCTCCCCTTTCACCTGGCACTTCACCCTTCAGCACTTCTTGTTGTGTTTTCTGGGACTCTTTACATGAATCAGGTTGTAGAGCCTTGAAATGATTTGTCTATGAAACTCATTTAATTAGTTGCTTCTTTGAAAGAGAAGTTTCTTGTGCTTGTTAATTTTAGTTGAACTCATTTTAATCATCAGAGAAACTTAATATGAAAATAAATTTAATTCTAATAAAGAGTTATGTTTTATATTGCAAAGTTGAAAGCATGGTGATAAAAGGGTAACATATGCAAAACACAAATTTAAATTAAGTTAATAAGAGGAATCTGTCGTAGCTGTTCTGCTGCTTCTAGGTTGGCTGGAGGCCTGGGGAACTAGCCTCATTTTCTTTTGAACTGCCTAAAGCAAGTCCTTCTCCAAGCTTCTCTTCCTTTCCTACAGCTGGGAAACAACTTTTCTCCTTCCTAGTTCTTTTTGTAATTTCAATGCAGCACTGTAAAAACAGTTTGCAAAACAATCATTCATTATAAATCATGTTTCAGAAGTAGTGTATATTGCAAACACATCTAAACAAACTTCAGTTTATGGTTTGTTTCAGCTTTTAATAGAAATAGCAATTGATGTAGTGATGATCTATGGAACAAGATTCCTCCATCACACAGGCACACAATTATGAAGGAAGGGTCACATTCACAGTTCTCTCTGCTATAAAATGTTCTTTGTAAAACAAGGTGCTGCAAACAGAGTGATTTTATTTATTTATTTTATGTAAATGATCTTATCTTACCTGCTTCCCAGCAGTTTTTCTGTACTCATACTTTGTAAGGAAAGCTTTTCTGTTCTTTCAAAGGACTTTGAATTTCTATTGCCTAGAAAGTGTAGAAATCTTCTAGATTGCATGTCTATTTGGAGATAAATCTAGCTGAAGGTAGAGGAGAGGGAAAAACTATTTGTGCGTTAAAATGAATTGAACTTTATCTTCAGACTTGCCTTAAACGTGTTTGAGTAACTTACATCTGAACACCTTAAACTGTATTACTTTGGGCTCAATACTTAACCTACTAGTGGTTAATGCTCATCCAGTAACTTTTTGTACATAAACTCACTAGAGTTGGCCTAGTTGAATACTGTTGAATAAACTAGTTTGTGTAACAGTTCTTTTTTTTTTTCCATCAATTGTTTATTTGATTAAAGATACTTTCCCCCCCCAGTTTTGAAACCTCTGTTCTCCACATTTCACATCATTCAGCACAGATTGTCACTATGGAAAAAGAAACTTGAGGCTGAACAGTTTGAATTGTGATTATTTACACATAGATGTGATTTTGAAAAATGAGGACAAGGGCTATATTCATGAATATATAATAGATATATTTTCTAGAAAATTCTGACCTTGCATCTTTGGGATCACACACCCTCAATATTGTGAATTTACAGAAAAAAAAGCTAACTTAAAATGTGATAAATTGAAATTACTGCATTATGGGTAACTGAGATTTGGCAGTAATTTCCAGTGATGAGCAATTTATATATTGATTCTTGAAAAGTCTGTGAAGTAATTGGCTGCAACTTACTTTCTAATAAGAGATTATAGACTAAACTTTTAAAAATTTTGTTGATTACACTGATTGTAATTACAAGTTACATTTTCAGGTCATATCATGAAAGCTGCTGAGCACTATGAAGCATTTTATCAGCTAACAGAGGGTTCAACATGGAAGGATGAGACAGGCCACACTTACAAGTCACTGGCGTGTGAGCATCTCTGGAGAATTTATACATTACTAGCAGACAAAATGCTAGGAAATAAAGAACACCAACAGGCCATCAAAATGCTGAGAAAAGCTTTAAAAATGGCAAAAGGAGGTAGGTGGAAAAGAACACTTTCACATTCCTTTACTTGATGTGCATGCCATGAATTTTCCTAAAGTAGAAAATGTCAAGTGTTTGGGTGATTATTTCCTAATAAATGCAATGACAAATGCTATAAATACACTTCCAGGTTTCACTAGAGCAGAAATGTCCTCGTGTTGACAACAAAATTTCTGAAAGCTTTATCTCCAAAAAAAAACCAGCCTTGTGGAAATAATAGTATAAATTGGTGAACCCATAATCAGAAAGTGAGGTCACTGATGGAAGCTCAGCTCACTGATTTTGATTGCCTAGTTGATTTGTCAGTTTTCGTGTGACACTTGTTTCTGCTAGAACTCTACTTTTCACTCTACATAGTTAGTACTTGCAAAAACTGGTTTTCTATGATAAGCAAACAAGGTTTCTTCTTAATGTCTTAATACCTGTAAATACTTTGAAGCCTAAAGTAAAAAAAATTACAGAATCACTGAGGTGTGGGAAGAGAGCCCCCTGGAGATCATCAGGGTCAGCTAAAGCAGGCTCTATCCTGCAGGACTACATCCAATTTTTACTGTCTCCACAGGTGGAGATTCCATAAGCATTCTAGAAAACCTTCTCCATTGTTCAAGCACCATCACAGTAAAGAAATATTTTGTTGAGTTCAGATGGAATTTCAGTTTGTGCCTGTTGCCTCTCTGTCCTTTCACTGAGCACCACTGAGAAGAGCCTGGTTCCCTGTTCTTTACACTCTTCCACCAGAAATGATAAACATTGATAAAATCCCCCCTGAACCTTCTCCTCTGTGGTCTCAACAGCCCCAGTTCTGTCAGCCTTTCCTCCTAGGACACATGCTCCCAGTCTGACAGTCATCTCTGCTGCCCCTTGCTATCTCACTCCACTGTGTCCCCCTGTACTGGGGTTTACAAGAAGGGACACTGGCACTTCTGGGGTGATCTCATCAGCACAAAGGATCACCTCCCTCAACCTGCTTACAACACTCTGCCTAATGCAGCCCAGGATCATGGCCACCTTTGCCATGAGCATGCAATGCTGTCTCATAGGCAACTTGTCACCCACCAGGAAACCTGGGTCTTTATGGTTAAGCTCCTTTCCATCCAGTCAGCCCCCAGCCTGGGCTGGTGCCTGCAAACACATTGAGGGTATGCTTGATCACACCATCAAGGTTGTTAATGTAGACATTAATCAGTACTGGTGCCACTATTGATCCCTGGGTATAGCCCTCCCCCTGGACTTTCTGCTGCTGCATGCAATCTTAGAAGGTGGCATTTCAGCTGGTTTTCCATGTACCTCAGTATCTAATTGATCTAAGCCATATTTTATCAGCTTGCATTTGAAAATGTTTTGGGAGATTGTGTCAGAAGCTTTGCTAAGGTTGAGAGAAACAACATCCACTGCTTTTCCTTCACCCACCAAGCCAGTTGTCTTATTCTAGAAAGCTATCAGGATGGTTAAGCAAGAATTCCCTGTCTGAAATGTATGCTGACTACTCCTGATTATCTTCTTGTTCTAGATAACAGCTATAGGAAGCTTTGTCCATGTGTGGATAGGTCTAAAACTGGTCACAATTAGCATTTGAATGTTATATGTCACATGATATGTGTTTCAGATAGAAATACCATGCTCTGGAGCATTTCTTACACACAAGAGGGAATGGAAAAGAGAAGGCAAATCTTATAAGTTCACTTTGTGATAGTATACATAATTTTCCATATTTTTCATAAATCTTAATAACTTCTGTTTCTTAAAAGATTCTGTTAAATTTCCTCTTCTACAGACTGACTTTTCCTAGATGATTATCTTAGATGATTATTGGAAGGGGTATAGGTCTCAAATAATCATCCTCTTCCATGCACAGCTATTCAAAAGCCTTTCACAGTATTCCTTAAGGGGTGTATTTTGCATATGAATTGCACATAAAATTAATATGTAATATTAATTCAATATTTATCACTAGATACATTAGTTTCTTAAATTTAATAATGTATGCCCAACATTAATCTGTTAGCCTTTGAGTAATAGTTGGGACAGGTAGACTTAAACTATCAAAAATGACAAAATATTGAAAATATCTTCCAAATTTTAAAATAAGTTTTGTCACTAATAATATATGATTCTACAGGTAGTAAGTATAACACAGTAATCCGTAGAAAGTGTAAAATATATTCAGTGAAGCCAAGGCAAGTCCCTGAAAAGAAATATCTTTGTTAGACCAGCAGATAATCTTGGAAAAAATGGACAAGGTTTCAGGCATCTAAGCCCACGAAGTTTGCCATTTATTATTTTTTTTTTAAGTGCTGGCAATTTGTTTATGTTTCTGGTTTTTATTATGATGTCTTTATATTAATTCTGAAGAACCAATATTTCTTATCTTGCTTTATCTCAGGAAGGATAGCATTTTGAAACACCATTTGTAATCTAAATGTTTTAATACGATAATTTTGGGGAATAAACTAAATA
Organism: Megaceryle maxima; assembly: GCA_024605025.1. Classification (NCBI taxonomy): domain Eukaryota; kingdom Metazoa; phylum Chordata; class Aves; order Coraciiformes; family Cerylidae; genus Megaceryle; species Megaceryle maxima. The sequence continues at coordinate 933 of JANHGN010005464.1, read as the reverse complement.
GGACTTTGGGGGCAAGAATTCAGTTATTTCCATTCCAAACAGTTAATTTGTGAGGTTATATGATTCTATTTGGCTAATTTTTTCTTTTAATTAAATCACTAAATAACCTATTTTGGTTTTATCTGCAATTTACATTAGTAGATCTGCTTAGTGAGTTGCTTTTTTATATCTTTTCTCTTGGGGTTATGTACCCAAATACTGGGAATGCCAATATAATTAATCAGCTGAAGAAGGAGACGTGTACCCAAAAACTTCTCCAACTTTTCCAGCTGCATCTGTTGATTAAATACGAAGTTTTAGCTTTTTCTACAGCTACTGTCTATAATACATGCTTAAGTCACAGCTACACTAAAACTGCTGCTACTAATATTTACTTTATTAACTAGAAGGACTGCTGGTGGAGTAGCAAAAATTGCTGGAAATTAAGAGATTGCCAAAATGGAACCAATGCCTTTCCAAAGCTTGTTTTGACCAGGCGGATTTTCCAGTGCCTTTACTTCATTCACTTTCATAGCTCCCCAAGATATGCCACAGATATCACTCTGCACAGTGCACTCACCATTGTTCTCTTGAAATTTAGGCTTTAGAAGCTCCTTTTGGGTTTTCCAGTAGCTGTTCCAGAACTGTAGCCTCTATCTCTGAAGCCTGTATTTACTAATTTACTGAAACCCATACTGGCTCTGGCTGGCATCTGTAATATCCATTCTGCCCTTCTGGATCATCATCTATATTCTGTATTTTATGAATTAAGATTAGCTATTACCCACTTCAGACTCTCAGACTATATTTAAGTGAGGAGGGAAGTTTTTCATATCCCTACCAAGTCTTCGTATATCATTTCTCTGTGAAACTTTATTGTGTTTGAGGAGATGGATATTGAGCCACAGAAAAACTGGATTTTTGGCTATTTAAAATACAATTTAATCTACAATT
>JANHGN010005463.1:16745-41404 GCA_024605025.1 Megaceryle maxima | reverse complement strand
TCCCATGAAGGTGACACAACTGCCACCAGTGAGACTGTCACTCAGAGAATAGGCCTTGTCACCCTCCCCAGTAGGCCTGACACACCCAGATTCCAGCTCTCACTACAGCCCCTCAGTGTGGCTGACACACGGAGAAACCAGCTCACCTTTCCACAGCTGTAGGCTGACTGACACCCAGGGCAGCCACCCCATGGGTCCAGAAAAGCTGCCAGCAAATGATACCAGCACACCTACCACTCACCCAGTATGCCTGATGGACAGCAGTCACCAGAAACAGAGATTTTTTTTTGTCCCCTTGAGAGTCTCACACAGGTTCAAAAATTCTAGGGACCATTAGCAGCTCCTAATCCAAAGTCATGGCATTTGGAAGACTGAACACTCTCCTGGGGACATCAGTTCTATCGGGTTATCAGTAGAGCCTTCATCTCTGCTGTCACACATGGTCAAGACACGGTTTTTCACATAAAATATTCTGGTTGTACATTAACATACATTTTCTAACAATGCAGGATCATAGACTCATAGACTGGTTTGGGTTGCAAGGGACCTTTAAAGGCCATCTAGTCCAACTGCCCTGCAGGGACCAGGGACATCTGCAACTAGAGCAGGTTGCTCAGAGCCCCATCTAACCTCACCTGGAATGGTTCCAGGGATGGGGCTTCTACCACCTCTCTGGGAAACCCGGGCCAGGGTCTCAGCACCCTCAGTGTAAAAAATGTCTTCCTTCTCTCCAGTGTAAATCTCCCCTTTTTTAGTTCAAAACCATCACCCCCTGTCCTGTCACAACAGGCCCTGATAAAAAGTCTGTCCCCATCTTCCTTACAGGCTCCTTTATGTACTGAAAGGCCACAAGAAGGTCTGCCTGGATCCTTCTCCAGGATGAACAAGCCCAACTCTCTCAGCCTGGCCTCACAGCAGAGGGTTCCAGCCCTCCTGTCATTGCTGTGGCTCCTCTGGACCCCTCCAACAGGTCCGTGTCCTTCTTGTGCTGAGGACTCCAGAGCCAGACACAGTACTCCGGGATGTTTGGATAAAGCATGGAGCTCCAAGAGCAGAGACCATGTCCCCAAGCTGGGGTCTGCCACGCCCATTGCAATGCTGTCATTTATTCTCAAACCAACTGAGCTGCCCACAGGGGATGGAGAAATGACTGTGCAAGAGCATGTGAGAGCACAGAGTCTATGAGCAATCCCCTAAATGTTCAGGCTATATGGGAGAAGCCTCCAGATCCAGGACTCTCTACTAAATTGAGTCAGGGGTATGATGGCTGTGCTATGCAGATGAGCTGTCACATTGTCTCCTACAGAAGAGGAGAGGAACCTACACCTACTGAAAATATCCTGCAGCATATGGACATTTATAGGTCAACCTGGAAAAAGTCAGAGTAATGATTGTCCAAAAAAAGCAGGAACCCAAATAATTTTCCAAGGTTATTTTGGAAAATGCAGACAGGGAATGGGCTAAATTATGCTTACCTGAGAGCCATCAGAAAATGTTAGTTTGCCTCTAAAATGCAGTAAGAAAAAAAAAAGTCTCCAGCTTTCTTGTGCAAGAAGCAAATACAATATGTAAATAAGATTCCCTAATAAAAATCAGCACTGGAATGAATTTTCGGGCATATCCCAACCCTCCCTTGTGATGGAGACAGGGTCTGGGGTTTCATCCTAACAGCCAGAAACATTATCAGGCTGAAACTCTGACACTCTCTGACACTTCCCTTACAGGAGCACCTGTGATGTCCAGGAACATCCTCCCACTGTCCAGGAACTCCTCACATAAAGATTTCAGAACAAACCCAGAATATTTTGTTGCCTTTCTCTAAATTGAGCTGGAATTAAAAACAAACAAACAAACAAACACCTTCTGGTGTAAACTCTAGGAAAATAAAACATATCTTGACAGCATAGCGCTAGATGACTTGAAAATGAAGACCAACCCACAATGCAATGTTCCAGATGTTGGGGGAGGAAGGGGACCAGAAAACCCTGGAGTCTGAACCTCTCCATGTTCACCTGCAGCATGTACCTGCCACATCTCCCAGTCATATGCACCATCCTCAGTATATTTTTCCAAAGCTTCAACCTCTGAAAAGAGCTGAACTCTCTGTTGATTGATGCTTCTGCTGGAGAGCTGAGATTTCTATAAATAGCATCAGAGGAAAAGTGGGGAGGGAGCTGTCTCTTTTGGTTTGGGCTTTTTTCTTTTTGGGTAAATTTGGATGTTGCACATTTTAAAAGAAAATATTTTCCTTAAAACCTCAGCACAGCAGTTCATAATTGTAGAGTGGAGAGACAAGTGCATCAGTAGTTGAAGAACCATTAAATTTGCAGGGAAGTGACTAAAGTGTTTGCACAGAAGGGGGCAAATGGAGATAAGACAGGCAGGCTGCTGGCATTCAGCTGCCAGGAAACTTGTACAGTGGAGACATACTCTTTATTAGAGAATTGGGAGAGGGGAGAGAGAAAAACTATAGAAACACCTGCTTTCCCTGCTCTCCTACATGTGAAAACTCCCATTAGGTGAATTATCAGACCACAGCTTGATCAATGGAGCCAGTCTCTTGCAACCAGAATGGATCCCTCTCACATCTCTATTGGGATCTGCACTCTCGCTTCCAGTTGCAGGACTGTGCCGGGAACCATGTTCACAAAGGTCACATAGTGCAAGGGGGAGAAACCCTCTGCCCTGAATGTTATGGTCACCTCTGGGATGACCCCAATGCCCATCTTTGCTCATTTTTATGAATGCCTTTTCATTGGTCTCCTTTTTAGTGTTCTTGTCATAATCCTCAGGAAGAGTTGAGACGTAACCCCCCACACACACCTTGTCAATAGGCAGCTATGGGCTCAAGTTAGCCATATTTTAGCTGCTGTGGGCTGGCTTCTCCCATGAAAGAGAGTGAAGATGGTCCTGAGGGACTAGGCACACTTGGAGCAGCAGAGCAGCTTTGTCCTCAGTGCTGCAAACACTCCCTTTCTCTGTCAGGGAGCTGAATCTGTACTGTCCCATGCATATGAGGTGGCCATGACAGTACTGGCAAGGCTCGGGGGAGATATTATTGCTTTCTACAACTGCCTGAAAGGAGGCTATAGCAAGGCAGGGGGCAGTCTCCCCTCTCAAGGAACAAGCAATAGGACAAGAGGAAACGACCTCAAGTTGCTCCAGGGGAGGTTAGGGTTGATATTAGAAAAAATTCTTCCCAGAAAGGGTTGTCAACCCTGGAACAGGCTGCCCAGAGAAGTGTCGGAGTCCCCATCCCTGGAGGGATTTAAAAGCTGTGTAAATGTGGTGCTGAGGGACATGGTTTAGTGGTGACCTGGCAGTCCTGGGTTAACAGTTGGTCTTGATGATCTTGAAGGTCACTTCCAACCTAAATGATTTTGTGATTCTATCATCATAGGTTTCCAGGCCAAACTGCTCCAGCAGAATCCCTTTGCACTGCCCACAGCTACTGACTGCACAAGGACTCCCAACTGACATTAAACACACAAATATACCAGCAAACCCCCTCTAACTTATGAGGCACAAAAGGTCTGGTTTGATTTGCCTTTAGCAGCCTTCCTGTCCTACAGTGTAACAAGTTCAGGATCACCTTCTTACACTGGGGAGATACCACAAAGCGCTTACCTGAAATAGATGCATCTACTCTCCATCTGGTAGGAAAACAAGCTTAACATTTAAAACTGTCTGCAAGATAGGAGCCAGTGAAGTCCTGAATGAGTGAGGAAAGGAACAGAACATAATAAAACTAAATGGGTAATTGCTGATAGATTATCTGGAGGCACAGGTTAACGCCAAACAAACCAGGAGACAGAGCTTAAAAATAACTGACATCCAAAGCACAGCCCCAGTGCAGAGTGTGGTCACAGGCAATCTTGTTCTTGACACCTCTGTATTGGCTTTTTGTTTTTGAAACTCTGAAGCTATTCAGACTAAAACAGCACCTGCATGAATCCAGCTAACATTACTCACATTGTTTTGCACACACTCTACAAGTGCCTCTGTGAAGGAAAGTAAACCTTATTATATATAAAATGATTGATTTGCCAAGTAAAATAGAAGTTGTCCTAATTTTTTTTTTTTTTTCCTCAGAGAACTGAACCTCGATATAATGAAAGAGAAAATGTAAAACTATCAGAAACACCCTGGAAAAAGAAGTTCAAATAGATATTCGCATTCAGCTGAAGAATCTACTGGTTATCTGTTCTAGACTTCATTAGTGAAACCCACAAAGATTGGCTGGCTCAGCATAAAAACTGTGACCTGAGCCAATTTCATACTTGACAGGGTAAAATACCACTCCTTGGGAGAGCTAGCTGAACACCATCTACAAAGCATGCATGCCGACAGGCTTTTTGGGGGAAACAGCTTTATTAACCCAGCTCTGTCTTGAGGAAACACAGCTGAGAGATTCACCAAGTGTGAGGAGTAACCAGGGCACAGGCTGCATGCCTTTGGGTACCCAGGACTGCCTGGGGGGGGATTCTGGCTCCTCTATCCTTTTGGGTGACTTTTAAACTGAAGGATCATGGGCAACAGAGAGCAGTCAACATAATCAAAGCCACTGTCATAGGTAATAACTTCAAGATTCCCAACCTGCTTATACGTGCAAGATACCCATATAAAAATTAATGACCCATTGACTGCAAACAGCAAAGTACAAGGCAAAACCAGATTTGTTGATGTATCTATTTGCCATTTGCTGCCTGTCCTCACACTAAAAGTGTTTCTGGTTATGGTTACTGTTAATTGCTTTTTATCTCACAGTGGAGCTAAGAGGTTTCAGCCAAGATGGGATTTCACAGTGTTAGGCAATTACACAAACATCCAGATGCACAAAAATTCCCTGGTTTATAATCTGAATGAGGCAGAACACAGAGAGTTCTCTCGGGCCTAAAGAGAGTTTTCTGATCTGGAAAAAAAACAAGGTCTGACTGACCAAGGAAGCATCAGAGAAGGTGGAAAGATGAATCACTGTCTCCTTGTGCTTCATCTGTTAACACCTCACATCTTTAAAATTCAACCACGGTTGCCTGAATTTTAACTCATCGACAGGAACACACAGAAGCATTGTATTTTCAAACATCCCATATCTTCTGAAGAAATTCCTTCTAAGGAGAGCTTCCTTGTATGGTGTCATTATCTCCGACAGATCAGCTTTGGAAATTTCCTCTCGAGGCTCCTCCAAGTTGACAAGTGAATTGTCTGCATCAGAAATATTTGTTCAGAGGCTGCCAGGCTTGTCAATCACTTCCTTGAGAAGGAGGTGGTCTGGTGGGGGGGGCAGGTTCTGCTCTTCCCCCTCCTATTGTCCCTGCAAAAATTATGTTATTGAGGGTACAACAACTAAGGCCACAGGCCTGTGCCACTTGTCTCGTGGTGACACTGCTCATTTCTCTGTCTCAGGGCTAGGAACAACACTGCTTCCTTGCCTTGGCCCTCACAGCAAAATCGCAAACATGCCAAAGGTGGGAGAGTAATGTGGACTGGCCTAAGCAGGGCTGCCAGCCCCTTGGACACCCTCCTGCTCTGAAGGTCAGGAAGGCTAAGACATCCCTGCTGGTTTCCATCTACTGACACAGGGCTAATTATTTGAGACCTATCCAGGCAGAAGGGAAACACAAACATCCCAGCATGGGATTGTTTAACATGCACATTTAGTCTGGTGGCAGTTCTTCGTGGAGCGTACAGGTGATTTATAGCACCTCCATGTAGCATCATGGATGGACAAGGAGAGGATGGCTGAATCTCAGGCAGCATCTAGACTGGTGGGTTACCAAAGGCCTCTGACAGCTCTGGTTTTACTTAATAAAGAACTCCTTCCTACAGCTCTGACTGCCACTTCATCACTCATCATTAACTAAGCACTTAGATGCCTTATCTCTGAACACTGAGATTTTTTGTGTACACATATATCTGTCTCTGTCTTGCAAGAAAGCTCAGTTTTTACCTAGCAAGCTCTTTCTGAAAGCAAAGGCTCTGCCAGAAGAAGGAAAAATACCTTCCCCTTTTCATTCTCAGATATGCTACATGACAGTCTCTTCCCTTTCAAATGTTACTCACTATTTTTCATTCCATGTTCACCAATTATTAAAATGATTTTGCTTAGACAGAGACAAGCAAAGTATAGCATAGTTTCTTCTTTGGGCTTTTTCATCTCCTGTGCTTTTGTCACACAAATGAACATTTGATTTGGTCTCTTTGAGAGATGGCTAAGGGCTCATTTGTCTTGATCATTCCACTTTTAAGCTGGTGCTGCTCTGCTACACATCTGAAACCAGATGAACCCAGTGGTGAACATGTCAGCTTTTGAAAAGTGTCACAAGAGAAACAGTGTTTTTAGTTCATCCCGCTAACAAAGGTATCGTGATGGATTTTCAGCCTCAGTGGTGCTGCTGTGTCCATGGTTTCTGAAGCCAAAAGATGAAGATTCGTTAATTAACAAAAGAAGCTGGGAGATAATCTTGCAATTAATTTATTGGAGTGGGACCTGGGAGAACTGGGTTGATTTCTTAGTCCTGGACTGGTTGCTATGTGATCTTATTCAAATCACTGCATGGAGATAAATGCAAAGCACTAGTGGTGCCAGCTCCCCATGGACTACAGGCACTGTGGTCAGGGGCTGCTGCGCATTATATTTTTCATTATTACCAACTGGATTCAGTTCTGCTGTAATTCAAATGGAAACAACCCCCGACTCTAAGTGCATTTTGCATTCTGCAACTGGCCTTTGATCAAGCTTGCTATTTTTCCAGAATCTCCTATGATTGACTAAATCACTCCTTTTAGTGTCTTTTTTCCCCTTTCTTCTGTTTCCTGGTGAATGTCTTTACCTTCTGTCTGTTGCAAATGTGAATGGTTTTAATTAGGTGCTGTTGAAATGTCTTTTGCAGTTTGGCATCCTGTTTGGTTTTGCTCCTCTCGTTCTCTTTGCAGTTCTGTTCCTTCCCACATTGCTTATGTTTTCTTGTTTGTGGAAGCTCTTCTTTATATGCATAATTTAATCATGCTGCACTTCAACTTCGCCTCTAATAAGCATAAATAGGGAAAAGGGCAACTGAAGCCTGTCTCTCCAGGTCCTCCTTAAATAGTGCTCTTTTCCTCTAGCATGTCCCTCAAATGTTAAGGGTTTCCATCTGAACTCAAGGACAAAGCACTCAGCTCAATGGATTTGTTGTGTTTTAAATGACACTTTTAAATTACTTTGTTTTTTCTACAGCTTTGGAGATCTTACTGAGCCTATACCTTCAGATGAGGTCCAAAACAAAAGGGAACTGCTTAAGAAACTCAGTGAAGTTCCCAAACCCCTGGACTAGTGCCATTAAAGCCAGTTCCCCATCCCCTTCTTTTCCTGCTCTAGGACTGAATAGCTTCATTTTGGTCTTGCTCAAGTTATCCTCATTGTGTCAGCAGCAAATCTACATGGTCTTCTTGGGCCATGGAGGTTCACTATCGGTGTTTCACCACTCTCATCCTCAGTGCACTAACCTGTGAGCACTGGGTATTTTTCTATATTAACCAAATCTAATTACATTCAGCTTATCCGGGGAAGTCAGTAATTTCAATTAAGCTGTGATATGCATTTACTTCTAGCTTTCTAAGAGAAGACAGACTTTCCCTTTTATTCTTCCCAATCTCCAACAACAATACTACAAAAATAATTAAAAATAGGGCTGAAGTGAACTGCAGAGGTCCAGCCACTCAAGCTCTCTAACAGAAGGGCATGGTCATCTACACTTAAATCCACTCCAGAGATAGGATATTAACAGGCTCCACACAGAAACTTTTCATATGCAGCCTCTCTAATCTCTCCCACAATCTGTTCTAGCATTTACCCTATACCTATTTAGACTACATTTTCTTTTCCTACTCTGTCATGTTCAAACTGCATCTGCTTTGCTATTGTTCAAGCCTACTACTTGTTCTCCCACCCAGCCCTTGTATGGTGAGTGTCATTTTTATAGACGTGCAGTCTGTTATCAGCTCTCCCCTCTCCCTCCCTCCCTCCTTTGAGTGCTGACCTGGGCTAGTCCCCATAGACAACTGGCAGAGGGCAGGCAGTAAACCCTCTAAGCAGCCTAGGTTTGGGTTGCAGTCAACCCCACCAAAAAGAGATATTTGAGAAACAAGGATTAACAAGATGATTTTTATGAGAAGTGGATAAATTAGCAGTGACACTTCTGTAGAATTAATTTTTCTGAGGTTTGACATCAGCCAGTCAGGAGATCACCTCCTATTGTGTTATTGGGGACAACTGCCTTGCTGCAATGAAATCATTTAGCCATGCATGGAAGAAGAGAGGATTAGACAGAAGAAAACTTGGTGTGTGATGAATGGGATTTACAGGAAAACCCACACCACAGTCACTGCCCTGCCTCCAGCCATGGGATGGTGACAAATAGGGAGCTGATCTCTGGAGCACTTAGTCCTGGTGCTGATTCTAGTCAAAAGCTGAGCAGCATTGCTGGGCTCTCCTTTGTGGTATCAACAAAACTCTTGGAAGGTGCTCTAGGGTGGGATACTTGGCTTTATCCCGACCCCAGGAACTGCACAGGCTTGTTCCTTCTTCCACTTCCATCTTCTTTAGGGGAGCACACCAGCATGGCTGTCTACAGCTAAATTGGTGCCACAATTCCATCTCTGCTGTTAGAACTTCTGTTTTAATGCTTTCCAGCACAGGTAAAGAAACTATTTTGTACTCTTATGTCATCAAACGAGGACACACACACACAAAAAAATCAGTATTCTGTAGCTTTTCCCCCTGTGAATAGCACTTCATTCACCAAGTGCTACTAGTTCAGTCTCAAGGGGACACCAGTTGAATTTGATTCTCTTCCATTCTTAACAACTTCCTGGAAAAGCAGCTGCCCTGCACTCCGAGCTTAGAGGTCTGTTCTGGTCCCATGGCAAAAAACCCCAAACTTTTAACAAGTGATCTTTACAGCTACAGCACATGAAATAAATCTGTACCCTAAAAATCAAGTCCTTCAGCTGCATTTTTCAGGCATCCTTTGGACACTTTGGAGGATTCAAAGCCTTGATCTGACTTGCAGCTTGAGTCCTTTTTCAAAACCTGCACATGTCCTTTTTAATTCAGGCTCCAGCCAGAGACAAGAGGGGCCAAAACACCAGAAATGGCACTGGGGATGGGATGGCTCAGGCTGGAGCAAAAGTCTTTTCAAGAAACCCTTCTCAGCACAGCTTCCTGCTCAAGTTTTCAAACCTAGCATTGAAGTGACCTCCAAAATTATCCAGCACATTGTTTACCTACTGCAGGCTCTGACACATTATAGGTTTACTCATGCTTAATTGAAGTAGGAGAAGCCTTGGGTAACTTGGCTCTGACAGGCACCATGACATTTTCTTTCTACAAGGGGAAACCTCAAAGATGTCCATGCCTGATAAGGTCTGACTGTTTCCACGGTTCGCATTTACAAAGGAAATAGGTAAAAATATCTACAGCTACTGGAGAAGATAAAGAAGCCTTTTTACTGTGTGGAGTGGAAACTGTAGCTTCAAAATTAAGGCAGATAAAATCACTAGTTGCTTTACAAAGCGCTGGCCAAACAGCTGCTGTTTGACATTTGTGTGTGCAAAGTTACTGCACAAAAAAAAGGAAGAGGAGAGACGTGTTTGGAAGCATAGTGGTAGCTGCATGCAGAAGACACATGGCTCTTTCCAGCCTGGATTGTGTCATTTTAACATGTTTCTGGATGGTGGAGCTGAAGGCATTGCATCTGACTTGCTCGCTGGCTATTGAAAAAACACCCGAGGTAAAGCATGTCAGTTGTGGGAATGCTACCAGTGGGATCACCCCAGCTGCACTGCTGGACCACACCAGCTTTTGGTCATCTCATGCACCTCCCATCAGTACAGGAAAGCTCAAAAAAGGATGCCCTGTTACATAGGGATGGCATTTTTTTCTGATCTTGGGTTGAAGCCAGGAATCCTCCAGCCCTTGTGGTGGGTCTGTTCAGCGTCACCATGTCTGCAGGACCAAGTTCACTCATGACGATGGTGATGCAAACGATAAGCTCCAGTCTGATGGAGGCCCTGAAATGTTTTGCCGTAAGAAAACCAGCAGCCAGGGAAGAGAGAAAGATGCCAGCAGCATTAATATAACAGTCAGTGAATCCTTACAGATGAAGATGACATGGTTAGATAAATTCTGTGTGGTACTGAAGATTAAATACATGCCACTAAGCTAATGAAAGCAGCCTGCATTTCAAGAGGGCCTCGCTGCAGTGTCAGCAATCAACCTATTTTTGCTGTTCAAGATAATGGTAATGGCAGGGCAGCAATGCCAGTGAGCAAGAAATACAGGATGACAGATGATCACAGGAGACCTTTAAGATAATGCTGAGATACTAGACCAGGAAAGAGGTGTAGATTAAGCTATAAAAGCTGACCTATTGGATCAAGCCCCTTCTCCATCATAGTAGAAAGTCCCATGGTGGCCAAGATGTTCAGCTATAATGAAAAACAAGACTGATAGGTGCTGAATTAGAGTGAAAGATGGGGAGAATAAATAAAAGATTAAACCCTTTAAATGAATCCACATCAAACCCCAGCAAGAAGGACCTCTAAACCCACACCAGAGAGAAAACAGGTGCTGCTAAGCTGGCAGTGGAAGAGAAACAGGGAGGAAAAAGTTCCAGGTGCTCCAGACACACTGGGAACTACATCAGTACCTGGAGTCAGGCTTCTCCTGCTGCTTGCTCCATCAGGTCTATCCTCTGGGAGCGGGAGGCTCGTCCTGGCCATGGCAGTGGGGTGAGGCTGTGCAGCTCTCTCCTCCCTTCAAAGTCATCCCCCAACTGCCAGCTAGAAACCAGACACTGCAAACTCCTGAGCTTATTCGCCTTCATCAATATTTTAATAGATATTGGTTTTTACTGTAGGAGACATCACTTCTTGTTAATCTGAGTGCTGGAATGGCACTGGCAGGCAGAATACCTTGGCTCCAAACAAACCCTAAGGGGAAAAGGGAAATATATGCCTAAGAACAACAATTGGAAAGAATCTAATTCAATAATAGATTTTGTTTGGTATCCTTCTGGCACCAGCAGTCATCTTCTGGTTATTTTTAGGTTCTGATGATGCCAACAGGTTGTGTTTTTGTTTTTGTTTTTTTTTTCTTTATAGGATTTTATTTTTGCTGTTATGCAAAAAAAATCCCAAGAAGAAAATTTCCACAGTTCAATCACATTGAATGAAATTGGAATTATTTCTAGAAATTAAGACTGTACCTCTAGATCTCCAACAAAATATACAGAGGTTTGCCTAATTCCTGAGAAGAGGATAAGGACTTCTTGGTTGGCTTTTAGGAAGGATAGCAGAATGGGATGAAGGCAGAAAGTCTCTTGCTAGGTAAATATGTGTTTGCTAACAGGGTTTAGATAAAGCATATTACATAGCCCAAGAGGCAAAATTTGTATTTATAAATACAAAACAAACATCAAAAATCATCTTGTTTCATGTGACAGCCTCTTTCTTTGTGTTTTTTCTTTCCAAAAGATTAGTCATGGAAGTATTTATTTGGGGATATGAGCTGCTGCAGCAGCTATACAAACCAGGCACCACAGATGCCCAGTCCAGTATTGTTTGTGCTTTCCACTAGGTCGTGAAATTCTTGATCTGTAAAAAAAATGCATGTTTTGAAGAGCTTTTCCCCGTGATTTCCTTTGCTCTGTGCATCACGAAGACTTACTTGCTTGTGCACTAAGTGGCTCAATAGCAGGGTGGGGATTGCAAATCCAGATGAAGTCAGGAGGTGCTCCCAAGGAGAGCAAGGGCAAAAGGGAGTGTACCAACATCAGCTGCTCAGCCCTGCACAAGGGGTGTTGTGAAGGTGTGTAAAAGGTGCAGCCGTGGAACCCCAAACCCTTTACCTTTATTGACTCTGAAGTCAGGAGCTGTCACAGACATGGTCATTGACCATGGCAGGGCCATGCGGTTCCTGAACAATGATGCCTGACACAGACACCCGCTCACCAAGGTGCCAAGGGCTGCTCACCTAGCTGTAAGGACACCTGCAGCACAGCTCAGGGTCACAGTCCAGCTGAGCTACCTCCACCCTCTTTCCAATTGCTGCAGAGTTCTTATCATTCAGTGGAAAAACCTCGAGTTTCCTAACTGTAGAGGAGAAAGCAGAGACAGGTTTCACTGAACATCCCCATCTCTTCCCAAGACTGCTGGGCCAAAGGAGAAGCGAGAGGGAAGCAAAGACCATCAGATTATTCTCTTGGGAGCTGCATGTCCAATGGTGACAAATTCCAGACCAAGAAAAGATGTTATTGTTCCAGGGCTGGCCAAAAGGAGAGTTAAGCAAACCCTTACAAATGAGGGAATTTATAGTTAGGGACAGCAGGATCCATATCCCCTCACCACATTTACCATCAGGCTTGAGGCACTTTCTGGTTTTGCTTGAGCACTTGGGATGAAGAGACATCCGTTATAAAACTGCTTGGCTATAAGGAATAAGACACAAACTACAAATGTGTGCTTTCAAGAGTTTGTTCATCTTAGATGTCACTTTGGGTGCTCTGAGTTATACAGTAGCCCATACTTTTCAAGGAGTAATAACTGATGAATTCTTTCTGTTGGTTTCTTGGTTTTTGGTGGGTTTTTTCCCCTCTTTTTTCTTTTCTTTTTTTTTCCTTATTTTTACAATGACAAAAAGTATTTGCAAAACAATTTTCTTTCTTTCTTTTTTCTTTTTTTTTCTTTTTTTTTTTTTTTTCCCCAGATAGCTTCTGGCTGCTTTCAAGCTGAAATTTGGCAGTCAGCATGCATTTCTTATTCAATAACAGACACAGATTCTGCACTTTAAAACTTGTGGTGGGTACAGACCCAAGAGATTTTTTTTTTTTCCTTTTCTTTCAAATCTGCATTAAAATCACACATTACTTTTTTTTTTTCTCTTTTTAAAGGAAAAGCTAAACCAGAAAACCCTAGGATGTGTATTAACAACAGCCAATTAGCTACATACTGCCTGGGTGGTTCTTGTAGAGAGGGTTTTTATCAATAATAAAGTCGTGGAAGCTGATGAAATTTACAGTGGGACAATTTAATATTGGGGAACCAGATTGCCTTGGAGGCAAAACAGAAGTGAGGATGTGTGGCTTTTTGTATCTCTTGGGCACTAGTCCAAAGCCAGCCCACATCAGCCATGCCTGGTGATGTTACTGTTTGCCAGTCTGTTGGGTTTTGATGATGGGTGCTCAGTGGGGTGAAGGATCTGGGAGAAGGACATTCATTAGCATTGCTGGAGGGGAACCCCTTGGCTGATCCTGCTCCTGTTGGGGCTTTTGCATTCATCACCTATTTCCCTGGAGGAAGGTACATTAGAGAAGGAAATGTGCACATCTAATTTTAACTTTGAAGTGGGGGAAATGGTGGCAGAGTTTTTTCCTGGAGCTCCTTCTTATCCCCCTCCGCCCCGACTCGCCCCAAATATCTCTGCAGACTTTTTAAAACCTGGTTGGTTTGAATATGCACATTGCTCAGACCAGTGCCTTGGGGTAGCTTTTTGAAAAACATGAGAAATTAACATTTGAAAAGGTATTCCCACACACTCTTTGAGCAGGAAATGTGGCTTCCTTCTCCATCCACTTTATCACTAAGCAGCTTGAAGATAAATAATGAAGACTTTCATGGCCATTGTGATTAAAACCCATCGCCCGGGCTGGGATAATCTCTCAAGCGTGTCTTTGCTGAGCATGGAAATTGGATGGGGAGCTGCACCTAGGTATCCATGTATTGTCTCAGACATTGCAGCTGTTCGCCCACAGACCTCTGCTTAAAAGATGCTGAAATGGGAGATAGAGTATACCAAGAAAGTGGCACCCAGAAACACTCAACTTTCAGCCCATGCTGGCCCTGCCAGGTCTTTTCTGCTGGACCCTGAAACAGCCATTAGCACTCAGGGAGGCTGAAGAAGATACTCTGTGTCCTTTTTGCCTGTCCTTATATACATCCTTGGGTCCTATTGCACAACCAAGTTATTGGCAGCTTAAAACTACCATGGCTTAAAACTACCTCCTGGCATCTGTACAGGCAGGTCAAGCCTGCCCTGGACAGGGAAACTTGCTTTAAATCATAGAATAATAGAATGGTTTGAGTTGGAAGGGACCTTAACAGACAAGCTGGTTCCAAACCCCCTGCCATGGGCAGGGACTCCTCCCACTAGACCAGGTTGCTTAAAGGCCTATCCAACCTGGCTTTGAACATGTCCAGGGATAAAGCATCCACAGCTTCCCTGGGCAACCTGTTCTAGTGTATCACCACCCTCATAGTGAAGAACATCCTAATTTCTAATGTAAATCTACCCCCTTCCAGTTTGAAGCCATTATCCCTTGTCCTACCACTATAAGCTCTTGTACAAGGTCTCTCCCCAGCTTTCTTGTAGGCACCCTTCAGATACTGGAAGAGCATCATCACAGGAACATGCCAGGCTTGTGTCTAGGACCTGAGTTAGTATCCTTCCTCAGACTGTACCTTTTGTGCTTAAGACCAGCTTGCTTTGGGGTAGCACAGAGACAGGACTAAAGGCCTTGCAGGGGGGACATATCTTGACACACAAAGTTTAGGAAAGGGTCATGAGAAAGCTTTCTGGGAAAAAAGCTAACAAATATTTTAGGTGATGTACTGCACCAAATGTGGAGACAGAATTTAGGCTGTTGGAGTGCAGTATCTGGGAGCCAAAGCTCTCCCTAGGGGCACATTTCAATACAGCTGTAACCAGGTAACTGTGAGCAGCACCTTCGCAAAAAAGAAATCAAAACCAAAAAAAAACAAACCCCAAAACAGACAAAAAAAACCCAGACCCAATTTGCCATCCAGGCCTCAGTGTTTTCTTGCCCATTTTTGCATGTGCACCAATCTGCCAAGCCAGATGTACAAATGTGTTGTGTGGGCAAACAGGCACTTGTATGGGCAAACACTGCCTTGACGTGTGCATGCTGGTGGGCACAAAATCAGGAAATGCACAGAGGCAGCGAGGAGAAGCAGGGCTGGGTGAAGACCAGACCCTCTCCCTGGGCATAGAAACCCTTCCTCTGCTCCTTGTCACCAAGAGGCTGGGATAGTTAAGCTCAACAAGGTTCTCAAAGGTGGGCAATGTTTCAGGACCTCCTTTCAACCAGTTTCAACCTTGCCTTGCTGGCATTGCCATGGGGTTTGATGAGCTCCCATGCCTACTCTGAAAGCCTCTTGACTGAGTCACACCCAAGGTGATGTGATCAGCTTGGATGTGAAATGAATCACATCAAGGTGCTCATCTCATCTCATCTCATCTCATCTCATCTCATCTCATCTCATTTCATCTCATCTCACCTCATCTCTCAATTCTTGTCTTTCCCAAGCTAAGGAAGGACACCCAAGGAAGAAACCACCCTAATATGACATACAACACAGTTTATCTTCTATTATCTCTGAATAACCTTGTATAAGCCATTAAAAGCAGGTGTGAAGTTATGCATTTGTTATGCTTTCACAAGCTAATTGGGAGCATTACAACAAATGAGTAGGTAATTAACCAGTGTTTCAAGCCGGGTAATCACATATTGTAATTCTAGCAGAACCACAAAGACTCAATAATATAGTCTCTTTTTGGAAGGAAACACCATTAGTGTTCTAGTCTGAATCCCTGTTCTTAAAGCAAATATAATCCTCCCAGAAACAGCGGTGGGAAGGGAGTATCTTCCATGCTCCATGCCCTTTGAGTGCCCTGGAGCTGACGATCTCCAGACATCAGCTCTGACAGCTCCAGAGGACCTCCCCTGGGCTATGCCTCTTGGCAGAGACGGTAGGGGAATGGGTAAGATGGATTCCATCTGGAGCAAGCCCTTGCTGCAGGGTGGTTGCATATGGCTGATTTGGACTGAACACAAAGAATTGCTTAAAGAAAAGCAGGGTTGGTGGAGAGACCTCTTGAAGTACATCCTTCCATCCTCCGTGGGCCAAGGACTCCTTGACCACTGTGATGGGCAGCAGGACCAGTTCTCAGTGGGGAGAGCACACCAGCTCCTGGTCCAAGTGGAAGACCCTCCTTCCAAACCCAGTCCACCATGGAATCATCTTTGTGTCAAAGGCCAATTGCATCTGATTCAAGGCCAAATTCATTCTGGGCAGAAAACAGAAACAGCTTAGAGTGTCCTAAAAAACCTCAAGATCTAAGTGTCAGTCTGCTGCTAGTTGCTTTGGATTTAGTGCCCCCCTGGAAGGGCCCAGGGTTGCTGGGTATTGAGGACTCTCAGCAGAAGGAGCTGACAAACACAGCTCCCTCCTGCAGCTCAGAGCCTGCTTTGGTGAGATGCTCTGTCTGATGCAGAAGATGCCAATCTGGCACTGAATTTTTCCTTTAAAACATTCCTCTCTCAGCCCCTTAAACATCCCCCTCCCTCCCCAAAAATAAACAAACAAGTTAGAAACCTCACGAGCCTGGGAACGGGCTGCGGGCAGGAAGCTCTGTGAGATGACGGAGCTTTGGCATTCCACGAAGGCGGGGGCTTGTGCATCCTTCTGTCTCATTGTGGTTTCCGGCCCCTTCGCATCACACTCTGCAGCTCCTGCTCCCCCCACACTGCAGCTAGTGCAGGAGTGGTTCACATGGACCCAGTAGCAATGTCACTGTGGGTGCTTTCAGGATGCTGAGACAGGACTAGCACTGGGTGACCTTCAAGGGAGCCAGGGTGCTGTATGGCTGGCGGCTCACTGGGGGGACATGAAATAGATGTTATTAACTCTGGCCAGGAATTATTTACCCACCATGCTACAGTGCTCCTCTCTAGCCAGCTGGGGCGGGAAGAAGGGCTGTGTAGTCCAGGCATTGAGTCCTCACCAAAACTGAGGGATCCAGGAAGGGATGTGGTTGATCTCACCCTCCATCTCCCACTAGCAAGGGCAGGACCAAAGGATGCTAAGGCTGCTC
Organism: Megaceryle maxima; assembly: GCA_024605025.1. NCBI lineage: Eukaryota > Metazoa > Chordata > Aves > Coraciiformes > Cerylidae > Megaceryle > Megaceryle maxima. The sequence goes on along the minus strand of JANHGN010005463.1, from coordinate 24,471 downwards.
CCATCTGTGCCAAGAGCCAAGGTGGCAGAAACATCTCTCTCTGCCTAAAGCTCATCTGCCCTTTATAAGTCTCAGCCTGTCCCCTTCCTCGAGAGCAAGGAAGAAAAGTGAAAAGCAGAGGCTTTATTACAAACAGTACCTGTTTCCATAGAGATTTGCTTAGAAAAATACATGAGACAAAGATGGAGGTTAGTGAGGAAAACACAAGGACTTGTCCTTGCATATCACAATAGATGCCTCACCCGCCTGCGGCATTCAGCACTGTCCTCTCCTGGATGGGGCTGCGTGCGCGTGCATGACAAGACCCCCAGCCTGCCCCCACCAGACACAAGAGCCGGTGTCCTGTGCCACAGCAGATCTTCTTGCAGGTGCTGGCACCCCTGCTATGGGGACATCCCCAGCCAGCCCCCTGCAGAGCTCAGAGGTAAGTGACAGGAGCCTGGCTGTAAAACAAGAAAATGAAAGGCAGAAATGACAGCTTCTTAAGGGAGAGGATGAAAGCATAAGGCAGAAAATATGAGGGACAGAAGCAGCAATGCTTGCCTGTCTGCAATGTCCCACTCCACCAATACAGCATCAGCAGCTGCTGGAAGAAACCTCCCTGCATCCTGACCGATGCTGAGCAATGCTCATCCTGTGATTCATCAGCCTCATTTGCTGTTCTGTGTGGGATGGGACAGTGCAGCCCCAGCATCAGTGGCTGCCTGTGCCGAGCTCTCCCTTCAATAGGGTGTCTGCTCAGGACAGCCTTGCCTGTCTCTTCTCATGTGCTTGACATGAGCCAGGCCAAATTCACCACTGGTACAACTCTGCTGTCACTAACAGTGTTACCAACACAGAAAGAGCTACGGCTCCTGTTTAACTTGGGAAATTAGAGAAGTTTCCTTGACCCCACAGAATCCAGGATTTTCTTGTTCTCCTGGCAAATCATGATGCTTTGGGAGGAGATGAAAGCACAGATGCAATTAGATTCTTTCCTATTTGCCTTTAATCAGCTCTCTGAGGAAACAGGCTCTGTAGAAATTTGTTGCAAACACTTGATTATTTCCACAGATTTCCAAAGTAAGGAAAGAGCTGCAAGACAGATAGGGTGGAGGAAGAAAGTGGAAAGGGGTAGGCTTACAGGATTCTACAGCAGTTCCCACCACCAGTAGGTGTTACAGAGCTCACAGAATTCTTTGGGTTGAAGGGACTTTAACAGACCATCTGGTTCCAAACCCCTGCCATGGGCAGGGACACCTCCCACTTAGACCAGGTTGCTCAAAGCACCATCCAATCTTGCTTTGAACACTTCCAGGGATGTGGCATCCACAGCTTCTGTAGGCTACCTGTGCCAGTGTCTCACCACCCTTGTAGTAAAGAACTTCTTCCTTCTGTCTAATCTAAATCTACCCTCTGGTAAGAAGGAGCTATTCCCCTCACCAGGTAGAAGGGTGGAGATACGCTGGTCCCATACATTTGGTAAAGCACATAAGGGGATGCAAGCAAGGAATTAAATAGGTACTTAGCCTATGATATGTTGTCTTGAGAAAAGGCAAACAAACCCTGAGAGCACTGTCAGGACAATGGCAGTGGGGTCAGGCTCAGGGACACTGGCTAGCGATTCTGAACAGCCAAAGTATGTTCCTGGGCCAAGGGAGAGGCATGCTCACACCAGGATGGGGTCACCACTTAACACAGCTTTCTCCCACACACCTGCTCCTCTGAAAGCAGAGATCCTTCCCCTGCACATAGCCTGAGCTTTGAGGAGTCTGTGGAATGACTTCAGGCCTCAGGAAGTGGCCACTTCTCCAATGGAGAAACCATAGATGAGTGTTGCTGGCATGCTCAGCTGCATGGAGCCTCTCACACAGGTATCAGGCTGATCCATGAACAAAGGTGTAACTGCCTCCCATCAGCCCATCCCTGGAGAGAAGTGGCCGTTTTTACAGAACAGGGATATATAAACAGCAAACAAATTCCTCAGCTAAAGAAACCCACGGATTCACAAGAAGAAAATTGCAGCAGTCTCAAGAGGGACACAGGCTTTGCCGCCCAGGGAGAGAGACCGTTTAGGGGCAAATGAACCTTTTCCTTGAAGAACAGCAATGACTCATCTCCACCAGCTGGGAAAAACAACCAGATGGAGCCAGGCATTTTCTCAGAACAGGAAAACCTCACTGGGGAGGGGGCAGGAGGTGGCTGCCGCTCTTATCCAGCCTCTGCAAGGCACACCAAGAAGAGAAGCCACGTGTCCTGCTGTGCCTTCCATCGGGTGGGTCAACCTTCACCGTCACAGCAGCCACGCTCTGCCGGCTACCCTGGAGCCCTCAATGTCCCTCTGATCCCACCTCTCCTGGCAGACAAAGCAGCAGCTGGGGTAAGCCAAACCACTGCTAGTGCTACCTTCAGATGTGTGCATTCACAGACACACACTGACTGTGAAGAGGGAGAGCAGTGGTCTATCAGCTTTTCCCAACAAGGCTGAGAAATTAAAATGCAAACAATGTTATTCGGTATTATTTTAGCTGGGCATATTGAGAAATCATCTGGCTTTTGCATTCCTGCAAAACAAGAGATGTTCTCCACTGGCAGGGCTTCTTCTGCACAGCCACTACTTAAAATGAAAGAAATTGATTCATCCTTGGCTCCATCTGCAAGATCAGCACCCAGGTAGGCACACAGCAACAGATACCTGCAGAATGATAGAGTCAATGCAGAAAAAGCAAGGGTGAGCCACTCTGCACATCCCTGCAGCTTATGATGCCCACACAAGACAGCAGTGGCATCCCAGGGAGCAGACCAGAAACTCAGGCCACTCGGTATTCCAGGCAGAAGCTGGTACTTCCAGGGAATGAGAACTGTGAACATGGGTCACCTATCCCTGACTGTCCCAGCACTTAGCAGACACACGGGGAAAGCTGGAAGGGCAGTAGACTGAAGGGAAGAAGGAGCAGGTTTCATTTAAAATCCATGGACATTGTGTTTACTTGGATGGTTCAGCTGCAGTGACCAAAGCCTAGGAGGACCCACACCTGGATGAGCTGGTTGTCACACACACGCTGGGATCACTGCTGTGATTCAGCCCAGAGAGCTCCTCTTCCTGACTCACTGCCAATGAGCCATTGGGGGCCCTGTGTGAGAGGCTGTTATAAGACAATCATGGATGTGTCTGCTGCTGGAAAGTTTAGAAAATACAGAAATCTCCTTTTACAGGGGATCCTTGCCCTGCTGCTCCATGAAACCCATACTGGGTGAGCTCACAAAGCTGCTGAAGCCTCACGGAGCACCTTGAGTCATCCTTTTTAGCTGCAGCTGCAAAGCCATTGCTATGCAGCCTCTTCTGTTGAGTGGGGAAGCCAAACAAACTTCCATGTGATGGAAAAGCCACACTGTTCTTTTCCGACTGGGAACATACTGCATACATCTACTGACATGCCAGCCCCCGTCACATCCCAGATTTGACCAAGTAGGGCACATGGACCAACTGCTGTGTGTGCTTTGATTGCTTGTGGAAAGATATTTAGATTTCATGAAAATATCTTTAGCCATCCTCACCCCAGGGAGCACCATGCCAGCCAACATGAGGCACAGGCAGCCAACCAGGCATGCAAACAACCAGTCTGCAGGGAGCCAGCCCTGTGCCAGGCGAGCTCAATCTGCAATGGGCAGGCGAGGCAGGCAACCGCTGCCTATACGGTAAGCAAGCAGGCTGCCCGTGAGCATCTGCTCTCACCAAAGGCATGCTCTGCTCTCTCCACTGTTGAGACCTCATGTCATCAAGTAACTCAGGCTTGGAGCCAGAGCCAGGACACTCAGGACTGTATAACCACCTCTAGTAAAGTCTTCTTCCATCAATGAAGTTATTTGTGCCTACATAAAATAGGATTTGCTTCCCCCACCCTGAGCTGACATGTTTCAGGGAGCAAAGGCTTTCTCCTCCTGCATGTCCAGATGGCAGCACCCTCAGGAGCCCCATCACTGCTGAGAGGCAGGCTGTCACTGCAGCACGTGGCATCAGCGAGCCCAGCTCTTCTTGACAGCATCAGAAGAGTACCAACAAGAGCTTTTGGTGCAAAAGTGACAGCACTTTGCAGACATCTGCCACCGTGATCACACGAACCTTGAACCTTAGGCCCAAGCATCGCAGCTATACAAAGGAGTGTGAAAGAGCAGCTGTTAGGCTGGAGCTCCCTCCTTTTGTTTCCTCTAGGAGCAGTTCATCCTCATGTTCCTGGGGGTTGTGTTCTGAGGACAAGGTCTGCATGGGCCACCCTCCAGCCCTGATGCTCTCTGTTTTGCTTTTGCCCTCCCTTCCTTTCTACACCCATCACCCATTTGATTGCACAGTGTCATTTAATCCTGCATTGCAGACTATTCAACCAGTAGCACCAAAGAAGTCAAGACAGTCTGAGGTTTGGATTAATAGACCAAAACCCACTAAAAAAAAAAATAAATCCCACCAGCTGATCCAACCCCACCCAGTTCCCAAGCCCCTGCTTGCAACCAGCAACGCTGTGCTAACACCAGGAGAGCTATGGAGTCTGCCAACTGGCCAGATTGTCCTGGTAGGTCGACGACACAGAAACTCATGGCCATTTAGTGCATCCACTGCTGAGTACACCACAGGATCCAGGTTTCTGCCAGAGCCCTAGAAATGCAAATTAAAACATGGCTGTTCAAGGGACATTTTGCTATTCTCAGGCTCTAAACAGAGCCGCATTTCACATCTCCCCCCACATGCTGCAGCATCAGGCACAAAGCACAGGGATAGGCAAGAGATAAAATTCCAGCTGCGTCTTGAAATAAATCTATCTGCAGTTTTACTACTCGCCTCTCAGCTGTCCCCTTGGTCTTGCTGTTGTCTGCCTCACTTCTTTGACTGTCAGAACTGAGTTGAGGTGGTGGATGCTGCCAGGGACAACCCTCTTCAGAGTAACTCCTTTCTCTGAGGGTGCAGGGGGGCTGCTGGAGCAAATGGTGAGGAGCAAGGGAGCAGGAGGAGGATGCCAACACTCTTGCCTTCCTCTTCATCAGGACACAGCCTGCAGGTGCTGGGTCTCACTCCTGAGTTTCTGCTGTGCACACAGGAGTCCTGGCTTTGCTTTCAGCTTCTGGAGGTTCTTATGATCTACAAAGAAATGAGAATTTATGGAAAAATACAAACACTAAATAAGCTCCCTCTGCCTAAGCCCCTGCTTTATATTCAAGCTATCATGACAGGCATTTGTCAGGAACGGAGAATACAGCATTCTCCATCTGCAACATGTCTCCTTATGGCAGCAATGGCAAAATCAACAACTTGTTCTACTTGTGGCTGTGAAATTCAGCCTAGGAGGTCTGTCTAGCCCTCCTGACCTCCAATTTCCCAGCTAAAATAAGTTTTTGTTGCTGGGAGAAGAGCCAGACTCCCTCCCAGCACTGTTGGAGGTTTTCTACCCCAGCTTTTTTGTGGGACATCCTCCCAGCTCCCCTTGGCCTGCAGCACTATGCAGGGGTGGCAGAGTCATCCCCCTGCACCATGATCCAATGAAGGGGCAGAATATGGAAAAGAAGCTCATATTCTGGCCTGATTTCATCCAGGAAACGACTGTAGAACACAACTTATCAGCTTCCTTCCCAGACTGAAACCTGACCTGTTCTCATGGCCTGTAATAACATCTCTGAGTTAATTCACTGGAGCTGTAGTCATTTGTGTCCAAAAATAGGACTTAACCTCTTTCCCTTAATGCAGAGGCTGCTCCAAGGGGTAGGTAAGAGCCCTCTGGGCAACAAGAGCAGCAGCTCAGCCACAGTTGAAAGCCTCCTGATCCCTGAACAGCTAACCCTTACAAGCAAAGCAAAAAGGGATTTCTACAAGGGGAAACTTAAAGAAACATGATTAAATCACTCAAGCAGTGAGCACCAGCTCCTCCCAAGACCAGGGAAGTAAAACCCAACCCATTAAGAACTGCTGTTCTCAGCCCTTGAGCCTCAGTTTCTGCACCTGTGAGTGGGGCTGGACTCAGGGATGGCAAAAGCCTGTCCTCGACAAACAACAAACCCATCTCTGCAGCACCTGTCTGCAAGCTCCCTAGAAAGGGAGGGAGAGCTCCTCAGCCTCATCACCTCTATTTAAGAGGTGGCTCATGGGCCATACCTGGAGATTGTAGCATCTCCACCCTACACAGCTATGAACAGGTATCCCAGCTTGGTGTTGGCACCAAGCCCTCTGCAGACCATCCCAGGGGAAGCCCAGAGGCATGCTTGGTGCCAGCAGCTCTGTCTCCAGACTGCATGAGCCTCATGATGGCATAGGTGTGTTGGTGGAAGGTATGTGCAGACAGCAACTACAAACAAGAGGGTTTGGGAGCAGCTAATCCCAGCAGGGGCTACAGGTTTTATCTGAAAAATCTCCTTCTGCTACAGACTCCTACAGTCCACTTGATTTGGCTGAGTATTTCCAAGGGCTCCCTCAAGCATGGGGGTGTGATGGAGACAGAGATTCAAGAGGGCAGACACAGCTTTGTAGCCAGAGGTGATGAGTAATCAGTATGAGTCCGTTCTGGTATTAACTGATGTGCAGCACCCAGAATCAGCAGTTAACCTCAGCTTTGAGCCAGTGGTGTCCATCACCCCTTTTCCTTGGGAAGCTCTATTCAGGGAGTGCACACAGAAGAGAAGAAGGTCTAGTGAAAGCTAGAGGTAGCTGAGAATGACTTCCCAGCCATTACCTGGTGTCACCAGAGCATATCTCTAAAACTGCTCCTAAGGCAAGGATCACCTAATGCGAGAGCAATGCAGGAGAGGGGGAAATTAGCAAAAGAAATTATTCAGGGCAGCCTCATTTTGCCATGCAGATAGTGGTGGGCTGCATCTAAGACAGCATAAACCTGGGTGGGAGCAAGCAAGCTGCAAATGCCTTTCTCCTGTGAGCTGCTGGGCTCTCCAGTGCCCAGGAAGGCTTTCCTGCTGGGATGCTCCTAGGGTGTGATGCGGAGGAAGGCCAGCCTCACTCAGAAACATCCCATTGGGTTTCTTTGAACACCCACCAGCCTCTCGCAGGCAGCGGGAAGAAGCTGATAGTGTCAAGCATCAGATTGCTAGCACAGGCTTAAAACTTGCTCAAGGAGTTAATGCAGGGAAAAAAGAGGCTGAGACAAGAAGAGAGTGGTGGCACATGTGACCGATAATCCCATCTGCCCATTTTTCTGCCAGCCGTAGATATTCATCCCTGCCGGCATTGCTGAGATGTCACAGAAGAGCAAGCTGGTTCTCCACAACACCAGTCTGCCTGGTGCTGGGTGGGAATGTGTCCCTCTTTGCAAACCCGCATCAGGCAAAGCAGGGATTTGCCAACGCTCATCACAGAAAAGTCCCCAGGCAGTAAAGAGGTGTGAGCAGGCATGGGTGGCTTTGTCAGCCTGGCTTGCACCCCTCTGTTGTTCTCCTTCCCTGCTTCCTGAAGGCATCTTCCAACCTGAAGTGATTGCTGAGACCTGGGTGCAAGGCTGTTTGTCCTTGCAAGGGGTTGGTCCATCCATGCTGGGACACCACGGACACACACTGGGCATCTGGGGGCTCGGGGACCGCAGAAAGCCCCTGTTCCCAAGTCCAGTGTGGGTATCCCAGGCTGTGGGTGGTAGATTGGCTGTGACCCAAGGCTGTGTCCTCAAAAGGATGCAAGATTGCTAACTGTTATAACTTACAACTGTTACAGCTTATAACTAACTGTCCCTCATTCTGTCCTTCTGTTCAACTTGGACAA
>JANHGN010005463.1:0-16645 GCA_024605025.1 Megaceryle maxima | reverse complement strand
CCCCCCCCCCCACCCCGCCTTCTGCTGTGGAAAGCAGCTGCAGCTATTCCTGCTGGGAGGTGTAAGACAAGGCTTTGCCAAGGGGCAGGGGAGGCTTTGCTAATTCACAGCTCCTTTGCACAGCTCATGCTGGTTTCCTAATGTGCTCCTAGCTGCTAAAGGAGGTGAGACTTGCTGATACAGCACAATATCACATGCTAGAGGAGGAGGGGCTCAAGCTGGGACAGGTCCTTAAAGAATTATGTCTGTGTAAATGAAGCCCACCCTTTGATCAGTGAGAAAAACCTAAAAAAAAACCCCCAACTTGATTGTATATTTTTCCTCCCTAAAATAAATTAGCAATGAAATAAGGCCATCTGCAAGCCCTTGTCAATACTCCATGCACACTCCATGCTTAGCCCAGAGTGCCCAGAGGTGCGATGCTGTGACCCGAAGTTCACGTATTTGCCCGGCTAGCACAGGATTAAACTCTATTGGGAGGTATAACCCTCAGATTTGTTTCCTTTCTCTGTTTCTCCCCTTTTAGAAAGGAAAAAAACCCACATCATTCCTGATGGCCATGATGCAGATCTGTGAAAATCAATCTGAAAATCACATCATCTATGGCAGATTGCTCCATAAATTGACTGCCTGGGTCCTGGGGAGCACACGTGGGAGGGAGAGTGAGTCTGACTTAGACCTGGCTTTAGTAAATCCCTGCACATCCTTAACCCTCTTTCCTCTTCATTGCACCCTAAGCAGCACTAGTACCTCTGCTGAAGTCTGATGAGGGTGTTGCATCCATGCCCTGGTTCCTGTGGCAGCTTGCTTATGCACTGGACCCCTATAGAGACAGTTTCAAGATGAAGGCACCAGGCAATTTTGGGTGCAGATCACTACTGCTAGGTTTCCAGCCCTCACCCAGCCCTCCCCAAGCCCAACTGCCCAGTACCAGGGGTGATGGGTGCCTGGAGAGCCCTGCTTTGGTGAGAGGAAAATACCAGCTGGGGAAGGAGAGCAATTCATGCTGTTTGCATTCATTTAGAAGGCAGAATTATATTAATTTGGGTTTTTTTGATTATCTACACTGAAATAACAAAAGCAAATGAACAGTGGTCTCTTTCCTACTCTGTGGCATTTAACCAGGAGATGGGACAGTTGGGTACCAACACATGAGAAGCGCATGGGAAAGGCAGAAGTGACCCCAGCCCTGCCCATTCCCTTGCTCCCTGCTTCCTGTAAATCCAAAGGTGACACAAAGCAGCTCCCCCCCCCCCAAATCTCCTGGGAGAGTATTTGCCAGCTTGCACTTCTGTGCTCTGGTAGGGGCCAGTTTCCAGGGTAGATCATGGTATTTCACCTGCTTGTGTGACCTCTGGCAAACACATCCAGTGCAGATGTGCAGCACTGCATCACCGGGCAAGGAAGATCGTCATCGAGAGACATAATTAAATGAGAAGAATAAAAAATAGAGGTGCTGAACCAGGCTAGGCTGTTCAAGCCGTTTGAGAAGGACAACTCTCATGAGCACATCCTGTTTCCCTGGGGAGCCACGATGTTGCTGAAAAGGAGCAGGGTTTGCATGTGCTTGCTTGAGAGGCAGATGCTCACCCGTGGAGGAAGGCTGCTCGCCCAGGGATCTCTTGGTGCAGTCAGGCTGCGAGCCAGCAATGCCGCATGGCTCCCGGCATGAGTAAGCACCAGCCCCACTTCAGAGTCCACACACATCCTTGGCACTGGGAGAATGTGCTTTTAAGTACCACCAGAGGAATGAGAGCCACCCCCAGCATCTCCCTTCAGAGCCATCATCTGTGTCCCTGCCTTCTCAGCCTTGTACATATATGGATTTTAAACACCTTGATGGGACTGGAAAAAGGAAGACAAGAGGTTTCATTCTCTCAAGTTTCCCAGTGCCCTTTTCTTGTCCCTTCCTTCCCCCAGGAGCTTGAGTTTGACTCCAACATCCTCACATCCAAGTTTCCCTTGTTCTGCTGGAGGGGTGAGTGTGGTCATCAGCAGGCCTTTGACTGAAGGGGGTGTTGGAGTGCCCAAGAACTGGAGCTAGGCTTCCCTTGCAACTACCCCCCCCCCCCAAAGATTGCACAATTGCTGTCACCCTGAGAAGCCTTTAGGGAAGAGCCAGTGGTGCCTGCAACATTACAGATGCACCCACTCAGTGCCATGTGCCTTTATTTGGCTTTGCAGGGGACAGTCAGTGGGAAGCAGGGCAGAGACAAAGAAAACAACTAATAAGATGAGGCCTCTTCCCAGGAAGAAGAGCCAGGTTACAAAGTGATGATTTGTCACCATCCCAGAAAAAGGACTGTCCCTGTACCCCAGGTACCCAGATGCAAGAGAAGCTGTGCACAACCCTTGCTGCGATGCCAGTACTGTGGGCAGGGACTGTTCCCACCTCCCAGGAGCCCACAAACCACCTGGGCAGCTTTGCCAGGACTGACCCAGGGCTGGAAGCACCCTGGAGCACTTATGGGCAAGGTGAGGGGAGCACACAGAGGCTAGGTCTTGATGCTGCTGGTGGCTCTGTCCCCCGTGGGTGCCCAAACTCTGGCATGGAGGAGCATCACCAGCACTTCTGCCAGCCTCACACCAGCAGCATCTGTTCCTGGGGTACTTTTGTTCCCGATTTATCCCCTGTCTCCTGGAGCTATTCTAAGCAGGTACAATCTGCATTGCCATTGTTATTCAGATGATGTACAGATAATTTTAACCTTTCTGTTCCATTTGTCAAGGGGCTTTTTTTAGCCTCTGCATCTGCCAGGCAGAGAACCGTCTCTCCAACAGTGAAGGCTCCCCATTTTGCAGCACTGGTTTCCCTTGTTAGGGTGAAGCTCTGACTTGCCTGCATTGCTCCAGGTATCTTCTTCATGGCCCCAGATACACTGGGGGATTTGGGGAAAGACAGCAGAGGAGGTGAGGCACTCAGCTAGCTATGTCTGTTACTCCTCCAGGCACCAGCCAGGGGTCCATGAGATATGTCCATCAGAGACCAGCACACCTGGTACCGCTTTCAAAGCTTGTGGGGCAGTTCATGCTTAAGGCAGTCATTTCCAAAAATATTAATGCAGGTCTTCTGGCCCACAAAGGAGGAGGTCCTCTCTTTAAACTGCTTCCAGCACAAATGCAAAGCCCTCAGCAATGAAAAAGGCATCACCACCCTGCAGAGCCTTACCCTCAAGATCACTTTTTTGGCTATGAAATGGGAATATGCTTCCAAGACTGAAAAAAACCTCTGGGCTTTGCCCCCAGCCCCTGTCTGTCACTGCATCCATCACCCAGGCAAGTGCTCTCAAAGCTGGGACATCACCTGTGTGATGTCCCTATGGAACTGCATGCTTCCTGCTGAAAACATGATTTTTCACACTTCATGAGCCAAAGAATTGAAAACCAAACCTGACACCATTTGGGAAATTAAGGGAAAGATGCAGAAAGTGAGGGTCAATGTAAAGCCAGTTCCTACAGATTGTGATGTTTGGGCTCCATCCTTGGGAGCACCACCCAGAGAGGGACAGCAGAGCCTGGGAGACACACAGTATAAGCTTAGCTCAAACTTGTCCAGATGAGCATAGCAATTGCCTTCATCCTTCCCTGAGCTCTTCTTGGCACAGTACCCTCCCAATACTGGGAAAGAAAGAGAGTTCTGTTGAAAAACTGTAAAACATTCCTGTCACCCATGCTTAGCCTGCAGACTGCCACAGGCTGCTGACTTGCCTCTGACTGCTAGAGAACTTTCTGTGCTTTAAACAGCTCTGCAAAAAAAAAAAAAAAAAAGAAATATAAGACCTGACTTCAGCAGCTTTGCTTGACAAACTCACCCATGAGCTTTGGACCAGGCAACAACATCTGAATCCACTTGTCACCTCCCAGGCGCAGGCATGGTGGGATGGCCAAGCTGTTGGAATCATCCAAAGTCCCGGGTCCATGCAGGTTTTCCAAGCCCTCAGTTTGCAGGTTGGGGGTCCCTTGCAATTCTCCAGCGATACATCACTACGATGCTCTCAGCTTCCCCCAAGCCTGTTTGCTGCAGTGCTGCTGTTACCAGCTCTTTAGGTTTCTGTCCCAGCCCTGACAGTGTCCCCAGACCCTCACTGGCACCCAGTCAGCATGTATGGAAGCAGCCAGACACTAGCCACAGATTTCCTGGGTGACAACCCTTCCCAAACATGCTCCTTGCCTCTCTCCTTCACAGCCCCCCACCCTGCCTGGGGACCACAGGGAAGCCAGGACAGCACTGGCAGGGGGTGGCCCCTGTGCCCACACTGGAGAACACCCTGTTCTGTCCCATGTGATAGGGTTGCCGAGCACAGGCCTGTCCCTGCCATGGAGACATTTTGAAGGGGTCCAACATGTCATGCAGGAGCCCTGAGGCCCCACCAGTGTGAGAGGCGTGCCGACAAGATGGGGTCCACAGCAGTTCTTTACAACAAGGTTTTATTTTTCTTTCCTTTTGACAAAAAAAACCATTGAAGTTGTACATCACTGTCAGTCAGTTCGGTTCCCCATTTGGGTTCGAACGAGCGTGTTACAGCATCCTGCCCCGGTGCCTGAGGGATGAAGGCAGAGCATCTCCCACCCACTCTCCCTAGGCCCCAGGAGCCACCAGCCCCACACCAGAGAGAGCTCTGCCCTCAGAGCTCTCACTGGGGGACAGTAGGATGGGGCTGAGACAGCCAGCCCGGAGGGGACAGCAGGGGTCTGTGATGCAGCACTGCCTCATCTCCTCCACACACCCTCCGTAGTCCCCCCAGGAGCTTTGCAAGGCTTCAAGCCCAGTCCCAGAACCAAACTGGGAGCCAGTTGCACGCTACTGGTGAATTCCTGCCTGAGCAGGGGCTCGTCCTGTGCAGGCAGAGGTTAAAACATATCCCTCAGCTTTCTTATCCTCTCTCCCATGGTCAAGCATGGCCAGCAGCCACCGAGGGTGAGCACAGTGGCAAATCTGTGGTGCCCAGGAGATTGAAGGACATGTCCAAAAAGCCAAGGATGAGAGATCGTACAGCAGCAGAGCGAGTCCAGTGCCTTGAAAAGCAAGACACAGGCTGCAACAGCACCTTAGGGCTGCTTTTCCTGCCCCCTCTGCATAGGCTTTTCCGTGGTTTTCCTGGGGGTGGTTTTTGGTTTCAGAGACATGTTTTGGAGGTGCCACCTTGTCCCTGCAGGTGCCTGTCTGCCCTCTTGCCACAAGAGTAGGACTGTGGCTATTGTAGAAGAGACAGGAGTGGGCCATTTTTGGCCACTCCCAGGAAAAAAGGAGCTCCGTTTTGCTTCATACAGTCTCTGTACATTAGTAAAATACAGGTCTCACATGCCAAAAAAGCTCAGGTTTGGACACCCACAGCCATGTGCACGTGCACCCAGAAGAGCTCTGTCCCAGCTAGTGCCACCACTGCAGAGCATCGCCTCACATCACTCACCAGCCCCATTCTGGGGCCAAAGAAAGAAAAACTCCCAAAGCTTAAATCTGCATGAAATGTATCCCCGCTTCAAGAACATCCCTCCCACCCAACAGGTAGATACAAAAAACCCACCTCCTCCCTTCCCCGTGGGCTGTTACTCAGAGCCCAGTGTATTGTCAGACACCTTTCTGCATTTAGAAGTAGATGATGCCGGCACCTATATTTAGAGTACGTATGGATAGTATCGTCTCCCTCAGCCCCACCACATATCCCTTACCCCAGCTCCCACACAAGACCTATCCTGCCCATCAGGCCAAACTCCAGCACAAGGAACACTCCAGCAGCTTCAGGCCAAAGCCACAAACTACTCATAGATAGTTGGAAGGGGATAGGTGACGTCCAGAAGGGGATAGGAGATGCCCATGTCAGCAACCAGCAGTAAGGACCTTCCCCATAGCTGCATGGGGCATAGCTTGTCCCCAAGCACTGAGAATGGGGGATGCAGGAGCTGAGACAGAGTGATGGAGAGGGCTTCCTGAGGAATTTCTGGATGTTTTGGCAGCTGGAAGTGTTTGTTCAGGAAGTGTGGGGTGAGCAGGGACAGCAGAGGTACTACCCACCAGCAGGGACCAATCAAGGCAGTAGGAAGTTTTGACCCTATAAGGGAAACCTGCTCCTTGGGTGCACAGAGGGCAACTTGACCATTAGAAAGAGGTGTTTTGGTCCATGACCAAGCCCAAGAACAGGCAGCCTTTGGAGCTGGAGGGATTTGCTTCTTTGCAAAGCAAAGCTCTTCTGGAGAGCTCACAAAGTGGTTGGGACAGAGGCCGATCTGCATGTGCAGGAGTGAGGCAGCTTGTGCCCATAGCACAAAGAATGGTAAGGGGAAGATGTGGGTTATCCAGGATCAAAGAAAAGCCTGACCAGAGCTGCAGCTTAGCCAGCCAGAGGGGCTGGAGAGCAGCCCCGGGGACCCAGACCACAATAACCCGCAGCAGAGCAAAGCCACAGGCAGAACAAAAGCTGTTCCAGCTCCCCCTGCGCAGCCCAGAGGGCTGAAGGCTACATCCCATCTCCACACATATGGCCATACCTGGTCCAACCACACTGCCCAGACCACCCTTCTTTGAGACTCCAAAAGCACAGCACCCTCCAGCAACCCAGGACCACACTTGAGCTGACAACAGACGCAACTCACAGCAGAAACAGGTCAGTTGATGGCCAGGGTGAGCCACCCATCAGCACAGGGCCACCATCTCCTTGAGCTGGGAAGCAAAGCATTATACCCGCATCTGAGACTGCGCATCAATCGTTAGAGCTGACAGCACATAATGACCAGATTTATTAATGACCGGCGCTGGAAGGCAGCCCTGTACTGCATTTTTGCAGGAGGCATAAGCCAGCCTGCTTTGGCCCTGGACCACACTTCTCTACTTCCAAAGCCCCGCCAGCTCTTGGACACCCACCTGCCCTCATGCCGGGCGCTGGTGTTTGTAAACCCAGCCATCCCTATCACAACCCTCGTTAAAGGGGGTGTCAGACCCCAGGAGTGGGCAGGGACCATGGCTGCATGAGGAAATCAAGGCAGGGGAGGTACCGATGTTGGGCTCCTCTGCCAGGAGGACAGATCTTAGGGTACCACCATGTATGCATAACATCTTCTCTCCCCTGCGGACGCAGGAATCTTCTTTTCCTGGGAAAACACAGTAAAGAGGCCTCTGAGAAGTTGCCATCACTCCCTCAGCACCTCTGTCACCAAGTGAGTTGAACCCCCAGGAACAGCCCCATCCTCACCTCTTGGGCACCCTGCTCCCGCAGGCGCAGCCGGTGGCAGAGCTATCTGAAGACCCCTTGCTGCAGTCACCTCTAACAGAGAAAATGCAATTCCTACTGCTGGAAACATCTGGGACGGGGCTAAGGGAGTAGGGTGACCTTCCCAATGCTCTGCCACAGCATCCCCCCAGGGGCGCTTGGTCCTGCCCCCACCAGACAGGGTGTGGGCAGTAAAAAAACCGAGGGGCTCCCTGGCACTGTCAGATGACTAAAACAAATCCATGTATGTGTATATCTTTATATATACAGCATATAAATATATATACACACACATACTGTATATACACACACAGGCACACCTAGAGTTCTCCGTATATAAATAAATATATGGTGGTGAGAGATGGGATACATTCGGCAGCACTGAACCCACCCTCTCACCCCTCGCTCCCGCCTGCCCCAGTACAAAACAATTGGCTTCGGTTTTGCTCTAGTCTGCCTGATGCATCCCAACCCCTCATGGCCCCCACACCCTGCTGTCACATCTCACCCTTTTTCTGGGCTGGATGAGACCCTCAGGGAGGGGAAATTTAAAGCCATAGCAGCACAAGCCCAAGCAACAGAGCCAAGGGGAACCCCACTACCCCCTCACTGGGACTCTCTGGCTTCAGGGAGCAGAAAACCATGGGGATGAGCCTTGCCAGTGGTCCCTGCTCAGGGCAGGGAGAGGGGTTGTGGCTAGGGGGGCTCTCATTTGCCCCCCAGCACACACACCCAGCCAGGCCACTCCACTGCCCATCAAATGCTTCTCTGTGCAGAAAAAAAAAGTGATAGTAATAAATGAAAGTCAACAGATTTTAATTTTTTTTTTGCACAAAGACTTTTTTCTTTTTTTTTTTTCCCCCTTTTTTTTTTTTCCCCTCTGTTCCAGTCGGTTTGGTTTTCTCCTTTCCCCCTGCATTTGTTTTTTGGTTTTTTTTTTTCATTCCCAGGCGTGGCGAAGAGCATGCATTGGAGAGGGGCAGGGCGGTGGCGGGGCAATGAGGGGGAGCTGAGCCAGGGCTGGGGTTGGGGAGAAACAGCTTCTAGCACTTGTCATCTTCCTCGGTGTCGCTGAGCACATCGATGCTGGCCCCACACATCATGCCCTGCCCTGCCCCTCGCCTCCGCCGCCGGTAGTGCCCATTGGGCATCTGCCAGCTGTGCCGCAGCGGTGGGGCCGAGCCGATGGTATTGGAGCGGCCGAGGCTGGTGGCGACGGCCGCCTCGAAAGTGAGCGTCTCTTCCTCACCGCAGTCTGAGGCGTGCGAGTCGTCATGCAGGGCCAGGTAGGGCTCTGAGATGTAACGCTGCGGGGTGGACTGTCGGCTCTGCTTCCCTGCTGGGGAGCTGGAAGACTCGGTCAGGCCGGCAGTGTTGGGCTCGAGGGTGGAGGAGAGGAGCGGGGATCCCCCCTCGCTCTCCTCGGCAGGCGGAGATGCATCTCCAGTGTGTCGCAGCATGGAGGCGTAGGAGAGGAGGGGACGTGGTTTGGGGGGCACCGGCGGGAGCTGGCGGCGGCCTCGCCGGGGAGTGCTGGTGTCTGAGACGGAGGGGATGGAGCTTTCACTCAGGGAGCCTGTTCCCTGCAATGCACCAAGACACGCTGGAGGATATACGGGCAACGGCCAACACTGTGCATTCACTAGTCCCCATGCTGAGCCTGGGCTCCCCAGAGCACCCTCCCCACTTGGATGATGCCCCACTGCACCCTCAGATGCCCCATTCCTCCCCTGGCGTCTATTCCAGGGATGAGGATGATGTCAAAAGTTGACCGTTCTTGGTGTTCAAAAGTAAAAAGCACCCACAAACCCACTGCAAGAAAAGCTAACAGCTCACCACCTCTGATCTCTACAGGCAGCATCTCCATGGGTTTCAAGCACTAGCGTCTCACAGAATCACAGAGTGGCTTGGGTTGGAAAGGACATTTCAAGGTCATATAGTCCAACCACCCTGAAGGGAGCAGGGACATCTGCAACTGGAGCAGGTTGCTCAGAGCCCTGACCAGCCTCACCTGGAATAGTTCCAGGCATGGGGCACTGATCACCTCACTGGGCAACCTGGGGCAGGGTCTCACCACACCTGGTGTGAAAAATGTCTTCTTTCTCTCCAGTCTAAATCTCCCCTTAATAGATTAAAAACATCACCCCTTGTTGTGTCACAACAGGCCCGGATAAAAAGCCTGTTCCCATCTTTCTTATACAGCTTTTTCTGTGCCTCCTTTTGTGTTTAGGAAGGGTTTTTGTCACCCACCTGCCTGTTCGGTGTCTGCGACCTGCCCTCACTGGGTGATCGGGACTCACGCTGTCGCTCCGGTGACTCATCATGTGCCTGGGGACTCCTCTCCTCCGAGTTGCAGCGAGAGATATCAGGGGACAGCAAGTGCTTGCGCTCTTTGGATCGGCCCCGCTCCCTGCCACCTGAGCGATGCCCTTCAGACCGGTGGCCTGCAAGACATCCCCATCAGTCTCCCCCCAACATCCCCTCCTCACAAACAAGAGATGCTCTGTTGGGGCGGGGGTGGAGTGTTGTCATTGGTGTGGGATGGGGCCAGCTGCCCTTGCTCACCTGAGTCAGCGTTGAGGCGCCGGGCAGAGAGCTGGAGCGAGGAGTGGTAGCTGCGCCGGCGGGACTTGTAAGTGTTGTCGCTGCTGCGCTCCATGGAGAACTCATCCAGCCAGGAGCTGTTGGTGCGCTTGTCCCGAATGGTGGAAAATGATCGACGCATTGAGCTGGTGTCCGTCACCACCTGCAAGCCACCCCGGCCAGCCGGGGAAGGGGTTAGTGCTGGGCAGGGCTGGGTGGGGATGGTGGTCAAGCAATTATTGGTTCACCCACCATTGCTGGCATACCAGCCTCCAGGATAGAGAGATGGAGGGTGAGGGGCATCCAGCCCTAGCACAGTCCCCCCAGTAATCTGTGCACAAATTGGGGGCAGAAGGAAAGCTTCCATGCCTATGAGCTCCCCTGCCCCATCCAGCTGGGATCTGTGCTCCCCAAGCAAAACCAGTGATGGTGATTCAAACCAAGGTGCTGCATGTCAGGGGAAGAGTAGCAGCATCCCGCCCTGGGCGTGGGGACACAGCAGGTACCCGACCGTTGCCCCCCAGGCTGTCTCGGCATCATCTCTCCCCATGTTAAGAACAAGGCAAGTGGAGCAAATAGAGACATCAAAGAAGAAATCTTTGAGAGAAGGGAGATCCTTCAGTGCCCCTCACTGGGTGTTTATTTTCCTGGAAGCACCCTGGGTCTCCTTGGTCCTCCTGTATTCCCGTGTCCCATTCCCCTACACTCATTCCTCTCTCACACCACTCAGGTTGTTGTCTTACCATCCCCTCTCCTTTCTTTTCTCCCCTCCATGCTTCTCCTTTCTACCTTCTTCCCTCCTCCTAGTTTGTCTTCTCACATGTTTTCTGGAAAATATCACCACCTCCTATATTTTCCTTTGCTTTGTTCTATCAGCTTTTTGTCCCTGCCGCCTCAGGCCATTCTTCCTGTCTCCTCTCCTCATGCTGAACACTTTCTGGTCCCATCTCCTCCTTATCATCTTCCCCGCTGCTGAATGGTCAATAAAGTCCACCAGGCAAAGCTTCCCTTTCTCTTCACACCCCACCAAAGTGTCACAACAAGTTACACCAGCACAGATACCAAGACCTCTGTGAGAAAACAGAGACATCACAGCAAAACCAAACCCCATAAGAGCATCTGTGTTTTAGTGTAGGCTGAGTACAAGACATAACAACAGAGAAACCGGGCAGACAAACGAAGAGGTGAGATGTGGCCTGCGTTCCCCTGGACAGACAGAGAAGCATGTGTGTTAGGACAACAGGAAAGGAAGGAAAAGGCATCTTAGCACTTGGGAGTTCACATGACAGCTGGACCAGGATTCCTCAAACTTCAGCCAGTACCCAGGGCTGGAGGAAAAGACGGATGACCCACTGTTGGGGTACCCTGCAACCTCCCAGTGTGGCCCTGCTCCACCATGGTCCTCACACATGAGCCAGGAGATTGATTCCCCTGGCTGCTCTCTGCTGCCAGTGTCCCAAATACACAGGAACAGCAGCAATCCTACTTGTGCAGCACTCCAAAGATGGGAAGATGCTCCAATATTGGGGTGCTGGGGAGGCTGTGGGGACTGTGGGACTTGGTCAGCATGGAGAGAAGCCCCAGTGTTACCTGGCAGGCTTTGCTTGGACCCGGCACCCATGGGGGATTTGCTTGGTTTTACCTGGGGATCCACAGTGAGTCGAGGCATGGAGGAGGCCCTCCCAGAGACAGCATGGTCCTGAGTGTCCACGGGAAGGTAGCTGCCACGGTTAGAGGGCTGCACTCTTTGAAACTCCCTAACCTCTGGCTCCTGGAAATAAACACACAGCCAAGCTCTTGGGATGGGGTTGGAGCAGGACAGTACGCTGCGTCTGCCCCATTTGCAGGGGACAGCCCCACTTGCTCTATTTAACTGGGCCAAAAAGGGAGCCTAAGACATATGATGCATCACGTCACCACTGGAAAATAACCTCTGATTCACCATCCATTGCAGGTGAGGCCAGATGTGGGGCTTCAGGCTTGCCTGATGGCCAATTCATATTGCACCTCTTCGAGGGCCATGGAAAACCTCCCTGGACCTGATGATGCCCTGACTGCCCAGGCTTTAACTCCTCCTCCTTTTGCCAGAAAGGGACAAATCTATGGGATTTTTTGCCATGACCCTGCTTTAAAGGCTTTCTGGCCACACTCCCATTAAAGGAAAGCACACCAGCCTTGTCACCTTTGCGCTTTGGTTTATTCCTAATTTAGGAGACTCTTCTGTACAGGACATAGTATCAAGGAGATGGGCAGCGAGTGACCCTGGAGATCTGCTAGAAGGTGACTTGATGGGGAAGGGGGAAATCTCATCTGCCAGCTCCCCGCCAGCAGGATGGTGGCATGGTCAGGGTGACCAGGGCAGGGGTACACAGTTCACACAGAGCACTACAGTCCCTGGGCACACAGACCAGGCCGGAGATGAACACTGCCTCCGACACAGTGTCGGGGTGGTGCGCAAATGCACACACACAAAACATGGAGGGGAATATAGATAGATATGTATATATAGATATACACACAGACAGACAGACACTGCTGCTGCCGGCCGACATGTGTGTGAGGCTGGAGGGGTGTGCTCCCATTGGAGACAGTTGGACAGCTCGCTTTGGGACAGAGTACACCAGAACTGACAACAAAATGAACATGAATCAAAAAACATCAGATACCACCACTCGGCAAGGGGTAACCCACTGAAATGAGCACTCAGTGGATAAAAGAGCAGCCTGTGAAGAGAAGGACATTTTACTGCAGGACACTGGACCCCAGTCACAGCTCTTGCCCCAAAGGCACTTTCTACTTCCTAGCCCTGCTGGCCAGGGCTGGTTCAGGAAAAGCTGTCCTGCCAGTGCCCAGACAGAGGCGAGGGGCCAAAGCCCCAGCTGGGGGATCACTCAGGGACATCTGTCCCCTGCTTTGGATCCATGTGTGACCCAGCAGCTGCCATTCCTCTGCCATGCCCACTGCCACAGGGGCAAGGAGCAGTGTTTCACCACCATGCCGGTGGTCCCACACCTCCCTGTGCCCACCTGCATCCTCACTGGGACCACAGGTGATCTCCTGCCAGGCTGCGCGTGACTTTACCAGAGACTGGTGTTCCTGGAACTGCCCGTGGGATGGATCCATGCATGCCAGCTGGAAGATCTCCTGTGGTGAGAGCGGGCTCAGTGAGGGGAACCCGCTTCGGCTGCTCCTGCAAAGAGTCCAGCTTCAGGGAGGCCACAAGCTGGGTGCTGCCATCACTGGGCATCACCTCTCCAGCAGCTCAGAACTCTGGAGTCCCCATGTTTTCCCCCCAGGCTGTGGAGACCCCCAGGACAAACATCATGTTCCTTGGAGAGCTGAAGTGGTGCCCAGGCAGGAAAGGACACCAGTGCCCCAGGTCCCACAGCAAAAGTGGGGACATCCCAAGTGCAGCGCCAGCAGCTCCCACCATCTCATTCCCACCAGTCAGGGTGCTTGGATCCCCTACTGACCCTGTACCACCCAGAGATCCACTTCTCAACAACTCTTGAGATTCAGGTCCGCCCCAGACACTCCTAGGTAAGATAGCTTGCACCTAGTGCTGGGCTGGTCCTGCAAGAGGAGTGTCCATGCAGACACTTGGCCACCTCCATTGCTGTTGGTGATGCCGACACACTTCATCTACCTGGAAGCCTACAAAAGCTTTGTGCTGGAAGCTTCCTACCCCAGACTGGGTTTCCCCTGCTCTTGGCAGCTCTTTAACCTTCTGTGCATCTCGGTGCCATCTTCAGAGACCAAGCTGCAGGAATAGAAAAGTGACAGGACTATCTCCCCTCTTCTCACGGCAAT
This sequence comes from Megaceryle maxima, assembly GCA_024605025.1. Taxonomy (NCBI): domain Eukaryota; kingdom Metazoa; phylum Chordata; class Aves; order Coraciiformes; family Cerylidae; genus Megaceryle; species Megaceryle maxima. The sequence continues at coordinate 3,047 of JANHGN010005463.1, read as the reverse complement.
ACTCACAGGCCTGAGAGCGTGTCTTGTTGGAGGTAAGGCAGAGCCTTTGCGTTGGAGATGATTTCCTGTGGCAAGGAGGAAGGCTCCATGCGCTGGAACATGGGGGCGTTTTTCTGTATTGAGGAAAGGAAGAAATTGAGCTTGTAGGAAATGCAGATGAACATCCAGTGCTTCCCTAACCAAGTCCCCATCACTTGAGAAGGCGACAGCATACTCTTGCTCACTGTTTGGGGCTGAGGATGCATGTAAGTGTGCCTTGTAGTCACCAAACCCCAACCTGTACCACCATCCTCATCCCTGCATGGGATGCAGCCGGCTGTGCGTTTAAGTCAGGACATGGTAGGAAGCAGCAAAGATGCTCCGAACATCCCCACTTGCCCACCACATGCCCTTGCTGAGCATCACCCACCTGCTCCTCCAGCTGCTGCCTCTGCTTCTTTGCTTTGCTCTGCTTGTAGTAATCCATGATCATCATGGCTGCATATATTTTGCCAACAGTCAGGTCAGAGGCTGAGAGCATAAGAGGGAACAAAGTGGGGACACTTGTGTGTTAACCAGCGTGGATCCTGGGACAAACCTTGCTGTGGGATACTTTGTTGACCCTCAAAGCCTGCTCACCACTCTGAAAGAGAGATGAACATGCAGGCATTCCATGTGGAGATAAAATGGATGGAGATGGCTTGAAAGCATCATCATAAACCACCAAGACACATGTCTCCATCATATGTAATGGAGCAGGTGACACTCAGCCACCTACTTTTTTATGTTCCAGAGATGACTTACAAGAGACTCTGAGTTTGGCAGTAGTAGATTGCTGCAAACTAAGCATTTTTTTGGGAGGGTTCCCAAGCAGCCAGGCAGAGCAAGGCTGTAGCAACACAAACTTATCTTCCCCAATTCTCCTCCATCTGGGAACAGGTCTGACTGGTCCCCACCTCCCTTTGGGAACAAGCAACTGCAGGTATGATGGAAACCTGGCAGTGATGATACCCCCTACCTCGAGACTCACTTTTTGGCATGGGTACCAACAGGTCAAGCATCTTCTGGGACAGGTGAGGCCAAATGGTCAGGATCTCCTTTTGAAGCTCGGAGTCTAACTGCTGCCAATCTGCACCACCTTGAACAGCAGGGTGAAAAAAATGTCCCACATACATCAAGACCTGTCACTAAGGCTCAACTAAAAACCCCTTTCCCACCCTGAAGTGAAGTCCACAAGCATCATCCAGCTCTCACTGGGCTGGGAGGACCATCTTGCATCAGCAAGCCTGGTGTCCTGCTCTCTCAGGGAGACATTCCTACCATCCCTTCCATATGTGTCTCCATCATCCCATCCCCTGCTCTCCCACTCAAAGCTGACATCTTTAAGCTTACATTGGGTCCATCTCTGTGGCTCCAATCCTACTCCATCCCACACACACCTGCTGCTGCCCCACTTTCTCTTTTCTGGTGAGCAGATCACGTGCTGGTGAAAGAGCAGCTTCACTTGGTTGAAAACCTTAAATATTCAGCAATGTGCAAGGAGAGCAGAGCTCTCTGGCCAGTGGTGAAGGGGTTTGCTGAGCTTAGGAAGTCCCAGGCTCAAAGGGAATTGTCAACATGCACTAACCAGAGACACCTGAGCCCAGGGCAACTCTGCTGAGCTGTAGGAGACCCAGGTGCGAATCTCTGCTTTATCTAGAATCATAGAATCCTTTTAGTTGGAAGAGACCTTTAAGATCATCAAGTCTCACTGTTAACCCAGCACTGCCAGGTCACCACTAAAGCATGTCCCTCAGCACCACACCTAAACATCTTTTAAATTGCTCCAGGGATAGGGACTCTACCACTTCCGTGGGAATCCTGGGATGAGCCTTGATAACCCTTTTGGGGAAAACATTTTTCCTAATATCCAACCTAAACCTCCCCTGGAGCAACTTGAGGCCATTTCCTCTTATCCTATCACTTGTTCCTTGGGAAAAGAGACCAACCCCATCTTGCTACAGCCTCCTTTCAAGTAGTTGTAGAAAGTGAGAAGGTCTGAAGGTCTCCCTGAGCCTCCTTCTCTCCAGGCTGAACAACCCTAGGTCCCTCAGCCACTCCTCATAAGACTTGTTCTCTGGACACTTCATCAGCTTTGTTTCCCTTCTCTGGACACATTCCAGCAATCTGGAGGGGCTTGAACCCATTCTTTCAAGATGCAAGGAGCTGTCTGAGCACTGGGCTTTTGCTGATATCTTGCCCTGGGTTGGGTTTTCTTCAAACAGATGAGTTGTTCCCAGGGGATGTTTTATTGAAAATGGCATGTTTCTGCAGAAAGCTTTTGATCTGATGAATCAGAGCATTTCCAGCAACAACAACAAAGCAGGTTTTCCTGTTCTGAACATTTTCTCTTCCCTGAGAGAGTTCTGTTCCCCAGTCTTAGGAAACCAAGCATGTGTGATCTTTTTCCTCCTTGGCTTGGTTATGTATGTGGGAAGAAGGGGAATTCTCTCTCTCCCTCTTTACACAGTGGACATCAAGCTGTTTCTGCTCTCTAGAAGCAGTTTCTAATGGAAAACTGGCCACTTCTTCCCTAAAGAAATGGATTTTTAATAGAGAGCAGCAGAAATTAACCTCTTCAAGATAATCACTTCCATCCACATGTCAGGCTCTGGATGGCCAACCCCAGTTTTGCTCTGATGCCCTTAGATTGCCCAAAGGATGAGTGCTGGTCATTCTGAGACCCTCCTGGCTCTGTTCCCCTCCCTACCCTACCCCGACCTTACCTTTGGCAATTTTGATGTCCAAGGCTGTGCGTATCAGTGCCATCAAGGTGGAGGTAAAATGGACCGTCATGTCCTCAGCCACGGGCATGTTCATCAGCACCAGTCTCTGCGCAAGAGAGAGAAGAAAACAGCGGACGGAAAACAATATCGAAAAACACATCGACCAGGCTGGAGGAAAATAAATTAAACATTAAACAAAAGGGAAAAAAAAAATTAAAAAAATAAAAAGCAACAAAGAGTGTCAAAACAGCACAGCCAAAAAAGAAGGGCAAGGATCAGCCCCCCCCCCCCCCCCCCCCCCCC
>JANHGN010005461.1:22385-42130 GCA_024605025.1 Megaceryle maxima | reverse complement strand
AGGATTTTATTATTTTATATTAAAGTCTTGTTATTAAAGGATTACAATTTGAGAAGATTCCCCACATTCCTTTGGGACTAGTGTTTATAGGCTATTGAAGGTAAACTTGCATTCACAACTAATTATCACAGATGTTCTCATCCTCCTGCAACAAAGCCTTTCAGCTTAGAGTCTTAGCCACGATCTAAGGCTAAACACAGAAAGTAACAAAGGAAAGAAAGTTTTTCATTTTCCCCCCACATAACTGATGTGTGCACACATTTAAACAGAAACTTTGATAGGCAGGACCAACCTCCTACTTTACTTTTGTTGTTTACAGATTAAATTTGTGGTGATGAACTTTTTTTTTTTTACTTTGTGATGGTCCATGTGAATGAGTAAGTATTATATATCTACACAAGCAAATGTTTCAAAATCCCTCAGATTACTTGCTTTACGTAAGGACAGGGACAACAGGGTGGAAATAAATCAAATCACTTCACATAATACTTCTGTTTTGAGGGAGTAACACTGAGAAAATAAAAGCCAGGCCTCTGGCATCATCCAATTGGTAAAAGATTAAGTTGCAGTTCAGTGCAAAGGAAGAGAGGACAATCACATGAAACGAAGAACAGCAGGACTTATTACAGGAAAAGAGAGGTACTCTTAAGCCTGATAACCAACAAACTACACAAACATTTGAGGACAGATTTTCTTCTCAGTCACTATTTGTAAAGAATTTTCTTCAATGAAGTAGTAATCAAGAAGGGTAATACCTCCCCCCCAAAATTATATCAGGTATTTTGTGTGTTACTACCTGCAAATAAATGGACTGTAAAAGTTTCAAGCATTCTATTCAAAGGGGAAAATATAACTGCTAGAACAGCATACCTCACTGGCAGACATGTTCTTCACCTGTTCTGGTTTTAATTCTGTAAAAATAAAGGAACATCAGTGAGTTTCAAGAGGATACTTTATTGCTTCTGACAACAAAAGCATGTTAAAAGCACTTGCTACTCTGAAAAAAACCCACAGCTAAAAATTATACCTTTCTCAACATCATCTCCTGTAGAGAAAGGTACATGGTGTTTTTACATCCTTCTTCCCCCTTATCAGCTCCTCAACCAGGTTGCTCCCACACACAATCACAGCAGATATAGTACAAAGTGGTCTCACAGTTACTTCCTTCTTCCTGGAGTAAGGGGAACAGCACACAGGTGTAACAGAGCTGCCTTCCCCCATATAATTCCTGGTGCCTAAAACTCATCTACCCCTCAAACATGCACAATTTTCAGGAAATGGAAAGGTACTGTCAGCCAAGAGTACAGAAATAAAGTCAGCAGGTCACTTAGGAATGCTTCTTGCCTCTGCAGTATTGGTGTGGTCTAATCATTCCTGTATCCTTCACCGTTTCACTTTTTTTGGTTTTGCTGTGGGGTGGTTTTTTTTTTTTGTCATTGTTGTTTGTTTTTACTTACTTTAAATATTGTTATGGTATTGATATATTAAAGCAAACCTTTTGCTCTGAGTGTGCAAGAAAAAGAATCCAAGAAGGATTGGCAAGGTCAGCATTAAAAACATTTTTTAAAATAAACTGTTTTATATGGAAAGCAGGGGAAATAGGTTGCACAAGATTTCATGGTCTCTTCTCAAAATGGACTTGCATGTGAAATGATGTGTCAGCAAAGTAAAGCCTGCATGCCCAAAGGCATACATTATTAATTCAACCACTCTACCTACATACATTCAAAGTCTCAGGAGACATGGTGTGTCTCATGTGAGAGCTATTTAATGCAACTCTATCTCCCAGTTATTATGCAGGGTTTGGGAAGATGTGCCTTACAATCTCAACAACTACTTTCCAGCAGCTGCTTTCAAAGAGATACTGCACTGGGAAAATTGCACTGCTGTAGGATTTCTGTCTTGAATTAAAAAAAATAAATAAAACAAAAAACCACACCCACAAAACATGCACAGACCTCTACTCCCCATAAAGCATTTAAGAGAGGTACAACAACTTGTATTTACAAGATTATCTGTTTAGGCTGATATTACAGAACACTTATGGCTGGGGCTGCCTTTTGTATCTTTCTGTCAGGTAGGACAATATATCAGCAAACAGAAGACTAACATAAAATCTTCACAACCTTTTCTTCACAAATACCCACAACAATCTCCACTAAATAAAATCATCCCCTTCAGATGTGGCTACTGGACATATAACTAGCTAGTAAAACAGAACAAGGAGGGCATTGTTAGGGTTTTGGATTTTTTTGTTTTTGAAAAACAGTATTCAGTTTGCATTAAAATATTTTTTTTTTAAGTTGGAAATATGAGATGAAGACCAAATATAGATAAAACTTTACTTGAGTCACAATTGTCATCTGGATCAGGATTCAATATTAAGAATTAAAAAGTAAAAAAAAAAAAAGCTATGCCATTCAAACTGTATCTAAGAAAAACCCCACAAGTTGCTTCTGTCTCAGTATTTCCTTCAAGACTTGAAAAAGATCTGCCCACTCTATAAAACAAGCAATGCAGTCAAGAAACTGCTATTCAAGTAATAATTTAGATACAACAAAACTGATACCAGCCTAGGAAAGATGCAGTAGCTAAAAATCCCACAGATCTGTGAAAAACACTTCATCCTGCTTTCCTCTTAAGACAAACATTCTCTGTTTCACATGGTGAGCTACTGAAGGGTTGGGTTTTATGTCTGGTAAAACTTTTAAAGGTGCTATTATGATGAACAGACAAAAAATCTAATCTAAATTTAATTTCCAAGTTTGAAGTGTTATAAAGATGTAAGAAAATATAAGATCTCTACTATCAAGGGCACTTGGATTTTTTCAAAACCTAAATAAAAAGCCATGCAGCTTACCTCGAATAGGGCCCAGTGCTGCATCCTTTGCTAATGCAGTTAAATCACTTCCAGAGTATCCATCTGTCATTCTTTGTCAAAGAAAAAAGTGGGAAAAATAAGGAAGGAAAAAACATCAACAAAAAACCCTGCTTCAAATAATCTAATTGCAGATTATAAAACTGGTAATTAATCAGAAGTACTATTTTAATGTTGTTTTGCAAGTTTAATAAATCACAAGTGCATTCAACATAAGTGACCTGCATTCAAGTCTTTTCCAGATAAAATGTAAGTACAAATATTCAAGTCCCAAATAACATACTAGGAAAAAGAAGAAGATAGAGACCAAATAGAATTTGTAGATAAAAAGTAAATCTGCTTGATACTAAATATTTCTCTTACGAAGAATCCTTATCACTAGTTTAACCGATATAAACCCCAAAACTCATCTGTCATCCACATCTTCCATATCACAAGGGAAAAGAAAAATTAATAAAACAAACCAGAAAACAAACAAACAGGAAAACTCCAACCAAAACAGAACAAAAAAACCCAACACCCACCAAACAAAAACCACAATTAAGCCAAGCACCAAATCTCTAAAGGAGTTTTTCCCAGAATTAGACTTAATTTTCAAGTTAACCTATTAAATATTTTGAAGATTAAAGACCTCCACTGAACCAGGAAGCCACCAATACATATTGCTAACGTAAGGGAAAAGAAGTAGTAATGATTGCCTAATGAATAATTTAAACCACAACAAAATAAAAAACCACCCAGCTTGTACAGAAGTAACCAGAGCTCCATAGCTCAGTCTTCTGAAGATAATGAATTCTGTCTATAGAAAAAATTGCAGAGGAGAAAAGAACACAAAATCATGAAGGAGGTTAAATATCTATCTCTCAAAAGAAAACAACACGGCAGATGAAGCAGGCAGGATCCTCAGCCTTTATACTGCAGCTAAACAGTTTAAAAAAAAATTAAGAGTACTTAGGTTGCAGTTGTAACTGGATTCAGAAATTTACAGTTAGAATCCAGAACACTGTATTATTCCTTCAGTTAGCTATTACTGCAGCCTAAATATGGCCTGTGCTGGCATCCTTAAAGCACAGAGAGAATTTATGCAGTTGGATTACATCTCAAATTTCTGTAATGTTACTAAGAGGCTGAAAAACGCTACATCCAAGACTGTACTCCCCTGCTGTGTGCTACAACAAACAGAAACTGAGACTAAACTACATCTACTTGAATAATTTTTGTTCTCATACTGTTTTCACTCCTTCCTGCCTTAGGTGCTTTACCTGGTTTTTAGTCTAGCTTCCTTCATGCCCATTCAATTTATTTCTGAGGTTTACAAACAGCAGTACTGTGTCAATCCTAATGATGAAAAAGATAAACCAACTTCCTAACAGGAAGGGCATTTAAACCCACATTTTCCCAATCAAATATGAAATTGAAAAGAATCTAAAATAATCCATTGCTTGCTCTGCTATGCTGGTAGAACCTTCAACAAACTTAGCAATAGACAAGCACAGAAAAATTGCTTTTGATTTGAAATGCAATGCCAAAAGCAAAACAGGTACGGCTTTTCTGCATCAGAGAGCTGGATTGCCTGGGGGATGGGTAGAGAGAAGCATCATCCCCCTCCCTCTGCCTCAGAAAGAAAAGCACCGATGAGCATGTTTCAACAATAGAAACCCAGCCAGGTGGTGTAGGGAAAAACAAGCACATATATATAAGCATATATAAAAAAATACGTTCATACAGCCTGACTGGAGACCATCTTCTCAAAACGCAAACAAGTTCATTCTCAGCAAGTGTTGTCACTATCTGTTGATTTACAATAGTTACATTTGCAATGAATAAAGCAATCTGAATGAATGCAGCAGATGAGCATATTTATTTAGTATAGTTACAAAACACTTACCTAGCTAGCTGTGCCAACTCTTTTTGTGTCAGTGGACTGCCTTGCTTGCTGAGAAGAGTTTTTAGCAAAATCAATCTCGTCTGAAAAGAAGACACATTTATCAGATGTAAAACTCATTGTCATGGTATACTTAAAATACTGTTGCAAGAACAAACTGACGTGTTTGTCAGGTTAGCTGTTGGGCTTCACTAGTTTAAGCTTGCCTAGAGTGCTATTGTGATAGGACTATTGTCTGATCTCTTCAAGGGAAGAGACAGAGAATTGATAATGTGTTGGTTCTTGCCTGGGATAGAGTTAATCTTCTTCAAACTGGCTAGTATGGGGCTATGCTATCAAAGGTCACATTGCTTCAAAAATATACATAGAATCCTCATCAAAAGCCTTAATCTGCTGTTAAGATGAAAAACACGACTTTAAGAAAGCTACTTTCATCTTTTGCAATAAATACTTTTCTCCAGCCAAGCATGCTCCTACAAGCCCTACTTCAGATTTGCTTGTGACTGCCAGTAGGAAAACAACACCTCCCTAGCCAAGAAATACCAAGTAGCTACTACCAGATTTGCTACTATAACATGTAAACTTAAAAAAAAAAAGGAAAAAAAAGGAAAAAATTAAGACAGTCACAGGAATTAAGGCACAGTGTATATGGCCAAGCTGTGCCAGAAGTTAATTCACAGAACTCTAAATCATCCAGTAGGGCAATTTAAGAATAGCCTATGAAATATGTTTTGTACTCTTTTTAAAATAAAATTTAACTTAGAATGAAGAGAATGCATGGAAAACAAAACTTACTTCCTCATTTGGTAAAGACACATATACCCGTTTGGTGAATCGTCTAGGGAAAAAAGCAAACAATCAACAAAACACCATACATACACAATTTGATAACTTTTAGCACATACAAATCTAATGTTCAGTTTCATAAATGTCAACATTTCACTTATCATCGAATTCTAGGAAGCAGAACTACCAATAAAGAAAAAAAAAAAACAACCAAAAACTAACCACCAAGCAAAGAATAAATGGCACTACTGGTGTCACCTTAGTCTTATTTGAAGAGACTCCTTCTAGAAAGCAAACACTCTAAAGGTAGAAATACCACTGACTACCAGCAATAAAAAATGAACCATCTCTTCACTGCACACAAAAAGTCTTTGGAATCATATAAAATGTGTTTGATTTGTTCAGACAGTACTGGCACATCTGTTTTCCTCAGTAAAGAATGCGAAGAAAGTAGGAGAACTTGTAGCAAAAAAGTCCTAAAGCAAATCTACAGAAAGATCTGTAGTTGGCTAGGACATCATAAGTCAAAATATTCCCAGAAAAGAAATAGTGGGTATCACTGGTCACATTTCTTCCTTCATCCTGCCATTAAGATCCAAATAATGAAAAAGCAACATGTAAGATGCAAGAGGCTTATAAAATGCTGACTTGGTCTCAATGTGTACTGCTGTTTTAGACAACTCCAAGGACATCCCCCTTGTATAAATGTATTCCAAAAGAGAAGACACACGCAGCTCTGAGAAGTTAAAAAATTAACCTTGACAAACAGCTTTTTTTACTTATTCCAAAACTTAAAACAACCAAAGACACTAAGTAGCAAAACCTGCTCTTCACAATGAGCATCTTATTATTGTATTCAAAGACAGACACATTTTGATACCTGAGAACAGCATCATCAAGCTCCTGTGGCCTGTTGGTTGCTCCCATCACAAGTATTCTGTCCTCTCCAGAAGACTGCACCTATGTAACACAGGAAGGCAAGACAGCTTTCCATTTACAGCAAGTAGCAATATACAAGAAGAGTTATAGACTTGCTGTATATTCAGCACACTAAAGGGATCTTACTGCGTATGCATTTTTTTCCCCTTTGCAGTTATCTTTAAAACATTTTTTAGATAAATGTAACAACAGGAGAGGAAAAAAATAAAAATGTGAAAAAAAAGAAAAAGGAAATGTAAACACAGGACACTCTGCCCAAGTTATGAAGTTATGTTCCTTGAAAATGGTCTTGCAAGAGCATAAATGTTGCTTTGGAATTGCACATTACAATGCTGGAGAAAACTGAGAATACAAAAAGCACTCAGAAGTTTAGTCATCCAGACATAATTAGGTTTAAAAAGCTAGAGACTTTCTGCTGTTGTGGGTATTAACACCAAACATTGTTTTGAATTATAAAGAGAAAGAGATAATAAAACTTTAGACTAAGGTACAGTGAGAACCACTAAATCAGATCAGAGATTCATCTAATATGGGTCTTGCAAGAAACTAGTAATCAAAATGAGAAGCTATTCAATTTTACACAGACATAGTAGTTTTTCCTCCAGTTCACTCAATTGCAAGATTTTGATTTAATACCCAAGAATACGAAGACTTATAGCTTCTGGATTTCAGAGAAAACATTTGGGTATCAAGGATTAATATTTTATGATACAGTTACACCTTAATTAGTAGGTTAGCAAACTTTGGCTTATGTTTAATTTTCCCCTTTTTAATTTAAGGGAAAACTCAGTGCGTATGATAATTTCTGTGTATCAACACATTCATCTCACTTTGGAGAGGTTTTTCCTGATCTCATTGTCCCTCTAGTTATCTTCTCCTATACCTCACTGCTGTTGCTTCACCACTGTAGCAATATTTTTCTGTGCTTGTGGTATAGAAGCTAAAATTGTTCACTAAAAAACAGTTCAGTGTGACTGAAAAAATATTCTAATATTCATTTGTTATTGTTTGTCCCCCCCCAACTGCAAAACCAAGTTGTCTGAAATCTTCACCCTCAGTCTCACCTTATTCCTTGACTGTATATGCTTTTTTGACATATACCCTTTAAAAACCAAAAAGACACTACTTAAAAAAACATTTAATCTTCTTTTACTTTACCAGAATGAAGCAATGTGCTTCACCAAAACATGCAATTGCAAACAAGTATTCAACTCTGCCTAACCCTCAAGTGTCCCTCTTGCCCTGTTACAAGATTTGTCCTCACAGCTCCTTTATTTTCTGTCATTTGTTGTCTGTTCTCTGTTCATAGTCTTCCAACACATTATTTCAGCTTTTCTCCAGATTACTACCTTTCAACCTAGACTGAATTTTCCAGAATACTACAATAAGCAAGTGAAAAATTAACAGTAACAGAAAAAAGCTGTTTGCCAACCAAGACTGGGGGGAGGAGAGGAACAGAATTAAGCCCCAGCAGCCAACTTCTTTATGCTTCATCTGTAGCTTGTACTGGCACACACCACATTAGCCAATTCAGCTAAATCAAACAATACCTAAGACTAAATACTTACACCATCAAATTCTATTAAAAATTCTGTTTTTAGACGCCTACTAGCATCATGTTCACCTTCTCGTCTTTCACACAAAAGGCTATCAACTTCATCTAAAAAAATAAAGAAATACATCTTGATTAAGCATACAACATTATAGTCTTCTTATTTGTCTAAGTTCTTTTGCAAATATAAGGCTCCCACAAGAGAGATCAGACCTTTATTTCTTAGAGACAGACAGAACTTAGTATATTTTAAAAGCTTGTATAATGTGTTGTCCTCTGAATATGTAACACCAACCACAGACAAGAGATAAAATCTTGCTGATAATAAACGGCAACTCAGGACAAGCAAAATCCATTTTCATGTTTGAAGTCTAATACATAAAGGTTAATAGAGCACTTGTGGGTTTGAGGGTATTTCTTCCCACTATTGACACCAATTAAATAAGGTAACAGTGATCTAACATGCTCGACATGGAACTACTAATTAGCCAGCAGGTCCTACCTGTGACCCTTTCTTTGCACTGCAGAATTACCCAAAGAAGTTTATCCCATGATTCAGATTTATTAAGTCATAATATTTAAGAAGATACACAAAAGTCAGCAACATTTAAGGTCTTACCAATAAAAATTATAGAAGGTTGAAGTTCTCTGGCTACTGCAAACAGAGCACGCACCAATTTCTCTCCTTCACCCACCTAAAACAACAACAAAGTTTTTTTTGGAAGAGGTTTAGAATGCGTTTATTACATGAGAGCTAACATAAGGACCTAGAGAAAAATCTTGCTGAAAGCCAGCCACTCTCTGTCCATTTATACACACTCAGATTATCACTAGTTAAGTATTACACAGGACAGTATTGTTTACATCTTAAAATAAACATTTCAACTTCACTTATGATCACAATTGAGTTGTCAAGAGATTCTGGTGCCTAAATTATCAGAACGAAAAGGAGACAAGACCCATTTTATTTATTTTTTTAAAAAGGAAAATACCCACAACTACTCATCTATGACAGACAGGGTGATCCTGAACCACAAAAGTCTTTGACATTCAGTTATCACAAGCATAAATCTTTTTTTTTTACTTCATAAGTCACTTTCTTTAAGACTTCATGTTCAATATAAGCTAGCCGTTAACCAAGGACTCGTCAGAATTCTGTGTCCTTAAACCCCACTCACAGCTTGTATGTTTTCAGATCAACGTAATTTCCAGCTGTCACTTACGTATTTTGAAGTTAGGCTCGCTGCACTTATATTAAAGAAGGTAGCATTTGATTCTGCAGCAACTGCTTTGGCCTAGGAGAGAAACAAAGCAAAAGTACCACCTTTAAAAACATCCATTGAAGATACCTCCTTTGCTTCTGTAGCTAGCATTCATGTCCTGATTGAAGGAATAGGGGTTTTCAGTATCATCAAAGGGAACACCTTGTAGATGCTACAGACAACTACTGTACAAGCCACTTACAAATAGGAACAGATAAGTGGCTGAACCACTATAGAAAATTCCACACTCCTGTAAGACTTCTCTAATCACATCATCTTTGTGGCCAAGTGCAACTCACTGAAAAATACCTGTCTCTTTTCAAAATATCCTGAGAGGGCATCTAAAACAGTTTTAACTCATTTAGGGTGGCAATTTCAGGTAGCATTTGGATCAAATTACATTAAAAGTTATGGGGTTTTTTTTCCCTCCATACTCTTATCTATACAAAAACTGTTTTCAGAGGAAAGCTAGGAAGAAGAATCTGTTCAGCCAGAACGCTCACACAGAGCACCCCTTCTTTAACAGTTTCGCCGTATTCAAGAAGTAATGATTCCCTGAATATACAGCTTAATTTTTTTTTTTCTAATTAGCAATTACATTCCAGTATGTAAAACATAACAGATAAAGCAAAGTGAGCTGCTCAGCATTCACACTCCTATGCTTCAGAGCTGATCCAGCTTCAGTAACAGCAAAGGGAGCATGCAGCTGCAGCCACACCATGTGATGCAGGACCATGTGCTCAGCTCAGCTGCATCAGGGCACACGATGCTCCCGGGCTGATGCACAGCCATTTCACTCCAATTCCCAGAACCCAGAGCATCAGCCTAAGAAAACAAGCAGCAGTCAGACAATTCCACAGCACTTGTCCTCTTTGCACAGAAGTGGGGAAGTGAGACAACCCCTCTTCTTGCTACTGTGCTCCTTCCTCATTTCCAAATTGCACTTCTAGTGTCTTTTAGTGGAGACAAGACCATTTGTTTTTAATTACTGACGTACACAAACAATTAACCATGCTACTTTTACTCTCTCTGAAAATGAAACCTGCACTTGCTGGTTTACATTTTGAAATATTACTTGTGAATTGAAAACAATCATCAATCAACTCCCTTCCCCCTAAACTCCACAGTTAAGAACAATTTTGCATTTTTATATTAAATTGACACCATAACACATGCCCAGGAAGAATATCCACTTCATTACTACAACACTCAAACTGAAAGCCATGCCTTATGGTTACATTTTAAGCCCATCAACTCATGCATGAAGTAATTTTCTCACCAACATTGTCTTCCCATTTCCTGGTGGCCCAAACAGCAATAAACCACGTGCTGGAGTTCTAAGCCCTGTAAATAACTGAAAAGTACATCATCATAAGTTACCTTCAAAGACTTAAAATGTTGATTTACCTTTGTAAGGAAACAGTTTAAGATCGAGGAAGGGCTCTCTGGCTAGCAGTGGTACCAAGAGCAGCAGCGCTACAACAGGACAGGTTTTTAAGAGAGCTATGTTCTATTACTAACTGGACCTAATGCATGTCACTATTGCTTCCCACCCAACAGTACAATTACCTCATGATCATTTTGTGCATAGGCAATGTGAAAGGAATATAAGAGGCAGTAACACATTACACAAGATAGACCAGCCTGACAAGTTTAAAACGCCAACTGCATTTAAAAAAGGGGGAATGAAGGTGTGTACTAAAGGCTTTAAAGCAATGCTCCTACTAACTCCAGAAGGAAGAACACCTTCATCTGCCTCTTCTTTTTATAAATGAAACTTGAGAAGACAGGCTTTGACTGAAACTATTTAAAAGTACTACTTAACAACCACCTGCTTTCTTTAAATGCTACTGATAATAATGTTCTTCCTCTCACTTTGCATTGATTTGTCTTTCCTACACTATAAAAATCACCAACCAAAAGGAATAGCATGGAGTGTCTATGTATACACACCATGCCTAAACACCACTGTCAGGGGTAACTCCTTCCCACAATAACAAATGGCTCCAGTATCAGTGCAGTGTTTCTAAGATGACCGACCAACACGCATTTTCTCTATTATATCATCATTCATGCCATTTTGCTTGTGCTTGACTTTGCTTGATCACTGAAAATACTTATTGAGCTCAATCCTATTCATTAATATGTACCATCTATAGTTGCAAATGTATTGCAGCGTTTTAACTTGGACAACTATAGACAAATATATTCTTCAAGTCTTTCTGCTTTCTGTGCTGCCAAGCACCACGTGCATCCCCTGCCCAATTCCTTTCATTTGGAATCATTCTGTGGGACTTCCCACATTTTAAAGATAGTCCAGACCAAATCTACAACTCTCCCTCACCTTGATCATCACCTACATAGTTCAGCTGCCATTGGCATTTATCACTTAGACATGCTGAGCTTTTAAAGTTTTTATTAACAGACTAATCATACTAAACACGGTCTAAACTAATTGCTACTGTTTTATTAGCATCTTACTGCTGAAATTCTGGCAGTCATGCCTCTAGCCACTGTTATCTGTATATTCACCCCGGTACAAAAGTACCGCTAACTGGCTTGTTTAAATACAAATTTGATTTCAAAGCTTCATTAAGGTTAAAACTGAAGTAGTATTTAATTGACTAAATACTCCCTTAGTTGCCAGATGATTTACAAGGAATAAAACCAACCTCTTTTCTTCAAAAAAACATTTAAAAATTTGCAGGATTCTGTTATATCTCAACCTACACCAAGGTCAGGCCTCTTGCTAGCTACAACCTTATTGAAAATACCAACTGTTTTTGGAAAAAAAAAGTCACAATATTCCAAGCCTCACATCTCCAAGTCCTTCCCACCCAGCATATTGTATTAGTGTTACTGAACAACAAATGTGACATACTAGAGCACTGTAATAACCGGGATGGTACGGTGACATGTTCCTTCTGCATAAGAATACCAGTGCATGCATATCTGATGTCAAAGCTTTGTTTTCCTTGGGGCTACTATTCTTATGATGCTATGCCAGATTTAGGGTTTCTTCCCTGTGATGTTCCAAAACCAGAAACTTCATTAAAGGAAAGAGGAAGACCACAGAACAACTTCATTCACCCATCAGTGTGACAAGAGACTCACAAGTCAACAAAGAACAAACAGCAATTTTGCTTGAATAATCAGTACTGCATCAAATCATTGCACGCTATTTCTGCAAGAGTTCAGCAACTTATAGCAGGTCCAGCTTTGGAAAATGACCAATTTAAGAAGTGGCTCTGAAAATTCTAGTAGTATACAGACCAGATCTGAGTCTAGGCAGTCACAGTAGTTGAGGTACCACCTATGATAAATAAAAGTCTAAATAACCAATTTCCACTCAGCCAAGAGGAAATCTGCCCTCAAATGTTATACACCTCAGCATTCTCGCTTGTTCACTACTACACATCTTTGCATCCTCTCCTGCTGTGCACAGACTATTCAGAATGTGTAACCAGCATCCACACAGAGAACATGACTACAGTAACAATATTTTTCAAATCAGATGGTGTCATTGATTTAACTTACCTATATAAATCTCATCTGTTTCACACCTCCGATCGCAGGAGTTGTCCTTTACATGTCTATATAGGGTTAGACACACAGCTACAGCTATCTGGAACAGTTTGCCTCACAACTTTTGAGGATTTTGTTTGAGTTTTTTGGGTTTTGTTTATTTGGTTGGGTTTTGGAGGGTCTGCTTTTTTTGTGGGCTTTTTTTTTTTTTTAATGCTATTACCTCACTCACTTTCTCTCATACAGACTAGCAGTTAAAATACTAACACAAATTCTTCATTCTCCTTTTCCAAGATAGCTATCACCACAAAGCTTTTGACAGCAATCATAGCCAGTAAAGACAGGATTCAAGAATCACTTCATGTGTGAAGCACAATCACTTTTTTTTTTTTTATTCTGTGATACAGTGGTAACAAAACCCAGCTGCTTACCTCAGGTCTAAGAGAAGGAAGGATAACAATTTCTTGCAAAGCCTGTTTAGCCAGTTCCTGCCCTGCGATATCATCAAATTTGACAGCTGGTCCACTAACAAAGAAATGGAATACTAATTAGTCTAACAATGAGATACTCTTTTTCAGCTGCAGCTGGCTAATTTAATGCATTTGACTATTTATACAGAAACCTTTTGAGAAAACCTACAACTTTTATTGCAAAGCATTTAAAAAAAAATAAGAGTTCAAGTTATATTTTAATTCCTTCACTAGAGTAACAATAAAGAAAAAAACATAACCCAAAATAACCCTCCAAAACCCCACAAAAAACAAAAATTACTTATTTTCATTCCAAGTGGACTAAGACTGTACTGAAAAAGAAAAAAAATAAATTATTTTTCTACAACGAAATCCCTACTTTTCTTCAGACTTACCTATCAACAATTTCATTCAGGATAAGATTAGCAAGATTACTGTCCACATTTCTAAATCTCTTCAAGTCTTTCTTTTTTCTAGGAGCAGTGGTAGGAGTAGAAGGCTTATTCGTTCTGCTATTTTTAGGAGCAGCCTGGAGAGGAAGGAGGGGGGAAAAAAAACAAAACAAAACAAAAAACCAAACACACAGAGAACATGATACTTTTAAAGCATACTGTTAATAAAATTAATTTTACATACTCCAGCAAAACTTAGTATGTTAACACATACTAGATATTCTGATGCTATATTTTGCTAACATACTATCATATTCAGCCACAGACAGAACATCTTAAGCTCCAGTAAAGGTAATCCATCATATTTAACTACAGTATTTTCACCCCACTATACTCTAGAAATAAAGAATTACTAACTGTTTCAGATTCTCAATACCTTTAAGTAAAAATCTCTGCTGTTCTCATAGTTTTCTAACAGGCCACTTAAAAGTCTTCATATTACAGCAGCAGTAACACTTCACATTTATGTTCTATCCAATCTGCTCTTTATTCTACTATACTGTGGAAGTAGCAGGGTTTAGTAGTTTGTGGGGTTTTTGTTTGTGTGGGGATTTTTGTTTGGGGTTTTTTGTGTGGTTTTTGTGTGTGTTTGGTTGTGGTTTTTTGTGGTTTTGTTTGTTTGCCTTTTTATTTGTTTGTTCCCCCCCCCCATTAACTTTCTGCTACTATAATACTGCAATAAAGGCATAAATCCAACGTTCTGGAATTTACACTGGCTTTCTGTATACTACTATATTTATTCTTATTGTACCTTATGAGTTGAAGCTGCAGGATTAGGTGCTGGTCTAGACACAGAAGTTGGTATCCCACTGCAGCTAGGTGTTCTGTGATGACCTGAAAGGCCTGTGGATCCAGTTTTTGCAACAGTTTTTGAACGAGGAAGGGAATTACTCGTGTGTGTTAAGGGATCCTTCTTTTTTGGAACTGCTCCGCTTTCTATAAAGAAAACCAATGCCATGAGAACATTTTCAGCAGTCGTATTCATCAATTTTAACTTGAAGATAGCAATTGTTGACACACATAATTCAGTATTATAGCAGAATAATACAAGTTTTTAAAGAAGTTTAGTACTTTTAAGGGGATATTAACTGTAGCTTTTCTCCTAAAGTTAAAAGTTTTGAATTTTTAGAAGCAATGAAAACCAACACTAATTGGCCATTTTAGAAAGGCTAGAGATGGCCAGATAACAAGGCAAGAACACAACTTACTCCTTAAGACAGAACATTAGACAGAAGGTTTTCCTTCCCAAGAACTAAATATCCTAAAAAAAAAAAAATCCTAAAAATAATCATTACAATATTCTCCAAATTTCAAGCCATTAGATTCAGAGCATTCATTCCTTAAGTGATCTTAGCAGGCCAGTTACTTTGGATAGTAGCTAACACTATCTAGCACCTTCCACACAGAAGCTTCACCAAGGCACTTGAATTTGAGAAAATTAAAATAGATATTTCTGCAAGCAATTACTAGGAGCTTTTTCTTACAACTTTGTTTCACTTCAGGAATCTTAAAGTGTAAGTAAATTCTGAACAGACAGCTCTAAAGCAGCTTATCTTCCTACATTTGATATTAAGTCTTAAAATATTATACCACTGTATTCAACCACCACCACACATTCAGTTCACACTTACTTTAATTCAACTCTATGCTGGAGCAGGAAGGTCTCAAATTTGATGACATAAAATTTAACATATTGGCCACCAGTAATTAAACAACAAAAGGCCATTTTGGTCCAGAGTAAGTGAAATGGCACTTGAGTTCTACATTCTCCATGTGGGACACATGACAAAATAAGCTTCCTTGGCACAAAAACGGCAAATGTAAAACATGTAAGCAGAGACTAAGAGGTATGAATATGCTACAGTGAGAATGCAGTTTGGTCAGGCTGATTAATGATTAGAGCACAGCCTCAGATCAGGGGTTTTTGTGGTGAAAATGCAGTACTCAAAGCTGTCTAGCACAGTACTGTTGTCTGTGATGGAAACTGTAAATACTACCTTCTTCTGTATCCTTTTGAAAGGATTAAGGAGCCTTTTGATTTGAGAAATACAGCACCAGAGGTATGGAAGCTCAAGATGGATTCCACCTACAAGTTTCTTCACTAAGATTCTATAAATCTGCAGCTCAGTTTGACTTGTCAGTCTCAAGCAATGGGCCAAAAAACAAATTTTTAAGGAAGTTAATGATTCTACAAAGAATTTTTTATTTATAATACTGCACTTCAGAAAAAAAAGTAAGTAGAAAACCTCTTAATTGGGAATGCTGTGTTTAAAAAATTAAAATAAGAATATTTTAGTGAAACAGTATCATGGAAGGATCAATTAATTCCTACCATGTCCTCGGTCTCTTTAAACATAAAAGTCTTGCATACTACCAGGAGCAAGTACCTTTACACAGCCTGCAATTATCTAGGTGTTGAAAGCTACTTGGCTAACAAGGATCTAAAGCCTTTCTTCAGTGAAAAATCTACCCCTCTTAAGAGTCACAGAAATTCTGCAGAGATCATCATAAACAATTCAGGTATATCAATAATCATATTCTTCAGATTCATTTGTTTTTTTTAATAACTACAATTACATGTAAGATATTTCTTAAACAAAAACAAACAAACAAAAAAACCAAACACCAAACCCAAACCAACAAACAAAACCAAAACAATACAAATCCAAAACTGGCTGCTGACTGCATCTCTGACAGCTCCAGAGCTGGCTAAGTTTGTCACTCCTGCACAGCAATTTCCAAGTAAAAAGTCTTCAATGAAAATTAGGCATTCTTAGTAACTTCCAAGTTTAAAAGAGCAGTCTATGTATCTATTAAAAAAACCTAGCTACTCACTTTGCCTGGTCCAATTTAATCAAAAGCTGGCACTCTGGTTGATTTTGTTGTTTTGGGTTTTTTTTGTTTGTTTGTTTTTGGTTTGTTTATTTTTTCCCCTTCAGCCTCACTTGCACAGCTGGCTTAAAGTCAACATAGGAAAGCTTCAAAACAATTAGTAGTTTTCTTCCATCTCCTTCACCCTAACACACTGCTCGATTATCACACTATGCCAGGACTTTCCCCACCTACTCAGAATACACACACTGTAGATGTAAGGTAAGGAGTATTTCAGGAAGCTGTAAATACAGGTGGGGCTGTGTGGAAAGAAAGGTTTAAACACAAATTATGACTTACTCTAGCTGTGCACTTCCAGGACTCAAGACCACTAAGTTTATATATGTTCTGTGGTTAGTCCTGAGGGGTAGCACAGAAAGAAGCACTAATGAGCTACTCTTGAAAATAGCTGTTCATTGCCAACTCCAAAGGGAAACTTCATTATATATACAAATTTTCAGCGAAGAAGCAAATAATACTGTCATCAAACTTTTCAGAATTAGAATTTATCTAAAGTTTACCTGTTTATAAAGGGTGAAGTGTTTAAGAAGACCTGCATCTCAGAGTGATAGCCCCTATTATTATGTAAAATATGTTTTGCTATAACAAATGCAAAACTGCCAAAACGACTTTTTTTTTTTAATCCATTTGGATTTCTCATCTGCTCAAAGATGGAAAACATGTTGTAAGTGGCCTTAAAACCTTAGCAATATCTCTAGAAGCCTTTTGTCAAATGTTTCACCACTCCATATAACACAGTAAGGAAGTGCCTAAAATAGATTCTGATCACAAAAACAGACCATGGTATTTTTTTTCAAGTGTATCTAAAAAATTTAACAATTCAATTGTCTACTTCATCTATACTTATAGTAACAGGGCCTTGACCATTTTGATTTTACACTCTAATTCTTGACTGAACAGAAAAATTTACTTCAAAGCTCCAAGCTAACACCATAGCTTACTTATTTAATAAAGCTAACAATATGCTTTGTATTTCTAAAAGGAAAGCCAGTTATATTTTAATTTGGTTTAGATTCACAAAAGGCGGCACATCTCAAACAAATTTCTGCTGTTTTATAACTTCTTAAGCGTAAAAAAACCAGTTCAAATTAAAACTAGCAGCAGCAGCTCCACAATTGCAGAACAGTTTCCAGCTTTTAGTTGTGAAACTTTAAAAATCATCAGGGAATACTTCTCAGAAACTCTTTACATATGCCCATTGATAACTAATAGTGAAGTGACTAAGATAAGTTTTACACACTGTCTGTGGAACCCAAGTCAGAAACATTCATCAGGCTAGAGCTGTCTGTAACTTTGCGTATGAAGTGTTATTTACCAAAAAATAATAAATTAAATCTTTTAACTGCTTATCTATACATTTTACGCAAACACTACATGGTAAAATACAAGCAGCAATTGCAAGATTTATAGTTATTCAGGATAAGCATTCACAATTGCTCCCAAAATAAATGTATTCAAATATTATATTCAGGTATTTAAAAATGGGGATATTCCAGTAATAAAAACTACCTAACACAAGACTTGAACTCACACGGACCTGTTCCATGTTTCACTCGTAGCACAGCTACACAGATCAGAGACAGCTGTTGTTCTGCACTGACAAAGCCCTACCAAAGACCTGGTGTTGCCAAATTACGGTGTAAAAGCAGTCTTAATGCTCCTAGTTCTCCTATTTAGGAAACTCCTTAAAAACCTTCAGTATTAAGAGTAGAAATTTTGCAACTTGAGAAACATTGCCAATAAAGACATGGCAGCAAATCCTTCCAAGTGAAGACTCAGATGAAATACTATCTACTTGCCCAGTGCTAATCTTGTGGTAAGAAAGAAATTTAATGCTTCCTCTGATTGTATATCATGCAGAGATTTACACGTTAAATGGTACACTGGAATTACTGTAATACTACCAGCATTGTATGTTACCAGTAAATAAGTTCATAAAACTTATGAACACTGCCTTTGACAAGACTGGCATCATCTTACCAGGTTAGTTAAAAAAAAACCAAAACAAACCACAAAACCAAAAAATAACAACCCACAACATAAAAGGAAAACATGCATGTTTTGAGGAAAAATAAATAGAGCTGAACTGATTTATGTCTAAATTAAGACTCCTATGAGAACAAGAGTGATGGATATTAAACAAATACACATTTCCAAATAAAGTTTTCGGTCAAGGTTACTTGTTACTACTCTTAAGGCAAGTTACTGCGTAGCTTTCTGCAACTGAAGGGCAAGCAATAATGCTATAATGAGGTCTTACAAAACCTCATTATAAATCTATCAGATAAATGTTCAAGAAAAATCTCTAGCTGTTCAGGTTATTTAGGAAACTATAAATGAGGAAGACAGGAATAGGTAATTATTTGTGCTAAAAAGCAAATCTGTCTTGGAAGAATCTCAAATCAGTAACATTTTGGAAATACAAAAAATGTGCAGTACAGCTGTGAGAACAGCGTATCATACAGAATTAAGATGCAAAAACATCTTTAAAGACTTTGGCCTTCAAAGGCAAATGAAAGAAAGCAAAGCACTTTCTGACTGAAGAACAGGCAAAAAGGCACTTTCTTGATGTTAAAACTATGAATGACCATGTTTTACACTGCATAAAATCCTGGACTTTTAAAAAGCCCATCCTGATTAGGCAACAGGGCAGGTAATACTTTATGTAGATAGAAAAATTAAGCTTATGGAAGGGCCATAAGTTTACTTATACTACCACCATACTACTTATGGCTCAGTACCTCTGGAGCACTTTTACTTTCTCAGTATCATCAGTCCTCTCATTTGAAGTAGCCTACAAGCCGATTTTGTACAGATTTCAATAATTTGCCATCTAATTTATGTTTTTAAAAGATTGCTGCTGTTCATATGAGAATACTATTTTTATTGCATCTTATATAAAGGAAATAATTTTAAGAAAAAAATGCAGCACTAACATGTTACAAACAAGTCTCTCTATCCCCACACCACCCCCCCCCCCCAAAAAAAAAAAAAATATAGCAACTATGATAACAGTATCCTATAAAAACCACACCCTGAAATCCAAAGCAAGGGATACATTCCAAAACAAGGCATTTAATTTAGTTTGATTTTTTTTTTCTAAG
>JANHGN010005461.1:0-22285 GCA_024605025.1 Megaceryle maxima | reverse complement strand
AAACTATTTTTTTTCAAACTTATAAAAAGGAAAAAATTTTAAGAAAAAAAGGCACAAACAACCGGTAACAAAAAAGCCATCCAACCCCCCCCCCCCCCCCCCCCCCCAAAAAAAAAAAAAAAGAAACAGAGGGTGAGAGTGAGCATGAGAGCATAGGCACCAGCCAATAAAGAAATTCACTCAACTGTTAAGAGGCTGACATTCCAGGTAGTATCAGGGACCCCATGGCTACAGGTAAAGTTCAGTGCTTTGTGTAAACCTTTAACTTCCATGAGTTCTGAATCTAAAGTCTACCTTTGGCAATGTAAATGCAAATGGAAAGTGAGTAAGTCTCTTGAAATCTTGTTCAAAGTAATCAGTAGATGCCCAATACCTAACTCTTTTTTGTGACCTGCTCTTTAGTCCTTCTGTCTCTTCTCAGATCCTGCTGAGGCTGGTCAATGAGAGTTTCTCCATTAGGCCACATTCTTTCTTGGAAAGTCAGAAGATACCTTCTCAGAAAAAACATCCCCAGAAGACCAAGGCCTTTAAAAGTTGTTTCACTACCATTTCCTCCACAATTTTGCAGAAGTGGTTCAGTCATCCATCTTCTGTAAGTCACTAGGAATATGACTCCAAATGGGTAAACTGACTATAAACAATTTCCATAAACTTACCAACAACAACCACCTATTTTCTGTCAGTAAAAACATCTGTCAAAGAACTGGCAAAACAAATGTATTTTTCATTTCCAGTAGATGCCAATGGATATTCTATGCTTTATTACTAACAGATTGCAGTAACTAATTTGAGTCAAAGTTCAGTCTAACCTTCTCCTGCTGCATCCAATTCTGAGATACATTGAGGAAAAACATACCAAAAAAATTATATATAAGAAAAAAAGTTCAAAGAAAAAGTTGTTCACATCAAATCAGATGGAGCATATCACCAACTTTTTTGGTTTTTTTTTTTTTTTTTTTTTTTTTCATTCATTTGCTAGCCAACCAGAGAGAAGGATAATAGTTGTATTGGACCATTTAAGGTAGAGAATTTTCAAGCTCAATCTACAAAGGAACTTACACTGAAGAGCCATTTTACCTGTTATCTTTTTGACAAACGCGGTTAACAAAAATACAACAGAGTAATCTAAAGATGCCCGACATGACATAGTTCCACTACTTTAACTTCTCATACATTAGAAAGAATAAAACCAAAGAGTAAGAGGAGTTCAAAATGGAACACAAAAAAAACCAAAAAAACCCAACAAACCCACAACACAAACAACAAAATGTGGTTTACACTAAGTTTCAAGTTTAGTTACTTTAAAAAATGAATAATGCTCTTGACTCAGAGAAAGCTTTATGAATTCCATTGCTTGTTAGCTTCTCTAACCTCATTACAATCTACTGTACAAGTCAACAGTTGGGATCATAGTTGTGACAATAGCTCACTGCTAACTTAAAACATTCCCTGAAGACAAGTCACAAACCTCAAAGTAACTTTACTCCTTGTGAATGGACAAACAAGTTTATTTCTGGTATTTTAGTATTCCTGGTGCAGTCTTCTGGGAAAGGATAAAAACAAACTGCTTAGACAAGAAGAAAGAACTGGAGGGTTTTTTTCCACACCTTGTTTTAATGATGTATCACTTCCTCAGAGTAAAAAACCCTGAAATTTAAAGCAGCTTAATGCAAATTCACATTCACTCTCACAATATCATAAAGGAAGAATTACTTATGTAGGCACAATACATAATCTACATATCCTACACTGCCTTTGGCACTCTATAAAACAGGTTTCATTTAATTCTTTTAAGAATATAACATGAGAAACATTTTAGAAAATGTTGTCTTGGTAAATAGTTTTGGATTCTAGGACAGCCATTGTTAGAACTGAATACTGCAAAATAAAAGTGTTGTCAAAGTCATAGAAAGGATGGAACATATTTTAAATAAAGCCTTTTAAAAATAGAAATATATAAAACATTTTTTAAAAAAGCTGGAGGGGCCAGAACATAGCATTTTTTTTTTTCCCATAATACACCAGAAACTGAGAGACATCCCCTCAATAGGCACTGGTAAAACCAAACCCACCTGACTGGAGATGTCCATTGCGGCATGCCAGGTTAGTACTGTCATTATAGACCTCCATTTGCGGCTTGGAAATTTGCAAAACTGCCTGCAGCTTCTCTACATAGTAGACGTGGGGGAGAGGAGGAAAAAGGACAAAATAAACAAAAAAAATAAAAATGAACCAAGAAAATTTATGTATGTTGAACACACAATGTCAATTTTGGCTTTGTTATACTCAGTACAGGGTTAAAGATAAACGGAGTATTTCTATCTACTCTACATCTTTAGCTAATTTGTAAGAGAATTCTGTCAGTACGAGTATGAATGAAAACAACTTTAAAACTTGACATTTATGGCCGAGTTAATCACAACAGTCTCTCTAGTCTAGTGATTGTAGTTACTTCCCAAAAGCAACAGTCAGGATTAATTCATTTACTAAATATTTGTGTTGTAACACCTCAGGAAGGACTTTCAGAAATGGGTTATCTTTTGACCAACTGCAAGGAGTCATCATTTTCCTGCACATTAAATGTGGGTTTTTTAAAATAGAAATCTCAGCTGTTCAAGCAAAACACCATATATACATTAGGAAGTCATCTTTCAAGATCTCTGTTTAGAAATATAACTGCCTTGAAATTAAGGCAATAAAGAACACAGCTTGCATGACAGTTTTAAGACGATTAACTTAAGAAAGGTTCATAATAGTAAGGATTAATGAGAAAGAAATTAACTAAGAAGTCACGATAAACTAGCCAAAGCACAAGTCAAAGAAGTGTAAGACTGCAAATGACACAAGACAAGTCTCAGGACTATTTGTTCTCTGTTTCACTTATCCACTTCTGCTTTTCCCACTGCAGTTAAAATGTCTCTAGGTATTACTTCTGGGGCACCTTACAGACTCTCCCTCCTTTATTTCACACACACAAATTAACAGACACCTTTTTTTATAATAGCAAAACACAGTTTGTAAGGATGCAAGGCATGTGTATTTTCACACTACTTTTTCACACTCCTCCTCCCTTTTCTCCCCCACCCTTCTATTTTCCTCCTCTTCCTCATGAGATAACTGTGAGAAGAAGCTGCAGGAAAAGTAGCCAAGTACAGGAGCAATGTCCTCTGGCAACATGAAAGCCCCTATTGCAAAAGAAGCTGAATTCTGCTGAAAATGGATATACCCAAGATCATAAATGCCTTGACAGGAGGAAGGATTGCCATTCAGAGCTTGCAGATTGTATAACCAACAAATATACAACACTTTTTTCCTTCTACTTCTTTGTCTATTAGAAATCTTTTTCCAGGCTGCTTCATTCCTTTCTTCTTCTGCCTGCTCCTGATCACTCACTGCTTAGCTTCCCTAAAAAGTATCTTCAGACCCAATAGTTTAAGTGATGGCTTAATATTAATATCCAGACTGAACAAATGCAGTTTAGAGTGAAAACTAGGTAGCCACAGACAAATATGAAAAGCTATAGTTCAAGACTAGTATGTGCACCCCAGATTTACTTTGTTTTAAACCGAAAGCATTGAAGAGTTGGGTAAAGTAGAACAAAAATGTTAGTCACACAAGAACAGCCTACAAACAGCCACAAGCTTTGTAACTTGCAAGAGGCTACCTTAAGAAAACTCCCTCTGAAAAAGTCTAAGAAAAGCCCTTTTAGTATGACTGATCACAAACACAGTGTACTATTTTAGTGGATGCAACACTATTAAAGGAGACAGCAGAATAATCTACTCCCTGCCCAGCACATGCGACCTGAATGGAAAGTCCACATGAAGCTTCAAAAACAAAATTAGTATTAACAGACCTGGTAAAACATAACATAATTGGTGAAATTTTAGATAACATTTCTGAACTTTATAAAAAAAGCTTCCTAGTGAGCAACCATAATAAAATCAATTGGCTTGAGCACAAGTTCAGGGAATGCTTTTCACTTCAATGCTACAGCTTGAGGCTGGGGTTTTACCACAATTACCAATGGCTTAACAAGTTCTTCATATTTAGGAACTCCAAAACTGCAACAAAAAAAAAAGCAATCCAACTTCTGTCCAGTTTTAATTTACACACTGTCTTTCCATCACCTTATGTATTAACATGTAATTTTAATATTGCACATAAAATTACATCAAGTAAATACAATACTTTTCTTGAGAGACAGTATAGAGCCCTCTGAAATAATGAAAATAAATTGAGATATTAAATATTATTCTAGGGGATTACACAGAATGCCCTACCACTTTCCGCTTAAATGCTTTCTCTGTAAGTCTCCAGATATTAAAAAAAAAAAAAAAATTACAGAATCTCATTCACTATTTATCCTTGATTATAAACCTACCAAATAAACACCACTGCAGCTGTGTCTTATTTAGGCAACACTAGACTGTGAGTTCAAGGTAACTTACTTCTAAGAAAAGAAACACTGCCTGAAGCAAAATCACCATGACCTCCAAGAAAGCAAAGAATTCCCAAAGAGGTCCCCTGAAGTCTGTATCTCTACACAGGCAGAATTATTACCAAAGAGGATACCGATGAAAGATATTTTAATTGTGCCATGTGCATCCTCCAGCCAAAGCACTGAAGCTACACTGAGCATACAGAAAGACACTAGTGCTGACAGATTGTCCCCCTACAGAAAGTCTCTCAAACAGGGGAACACAGATTGGCACAACACGTGTAGAGCATTAGAACTGTGATGCGCTGCACATTGTGGTTGTCTATCTTCACGAACAGCAAGCTGATGAGTTTTATGTATTGATTGTAGAAAACAAATATCCTCCTGTGATTCTAAATATATCAAATGTAATGATTCTAACATTGGTGATCAGTCATCCACGAGAGATTAGGGCTTTGAAGATCATCAGAACAAGATTTATCCACTCGTCTAGGTAACTGCACAGCTAACACTCTGAACCGTGGCAAAAACACGAGGGCAGCACTGTAGAGCCTGACAGCTAGCACAGCTCAATATTGTCACTGGACTGCCAAAATGATCAAGTCACCTTCAGGTATGTTTCAGAGCACCTGAAGTAACTTCAGCTTTCAAGGCTGTGTCATAGTACAGCTTTAAACAGAACAAGATACAGTAATTTACACTCAATATAAAAACACGGCTCAAAATTGTAAAGCCAACATCCAATGTAAGTAGCTACATCCTGGTTGAACTTTAAAAGGCATCAGCAGTGTGATGATACGTGGTAATAAAACATGGGTATGATCAGACATCGCACTCCTATCAGCGGTGTCCAACACCCTCATCAGTGGTGTCATGCAACTTAAACTTACACTGATGATCCAACACATTTCAAACAGATCAAAGAACTGACCACTTTTAAGGGACGATTATAAACCATATGATTTCATTTTCACTTTCTATGTATTACCAACACAACTTGACTGGATGGAATTTCAGTTAAGCAGTCTGCAATTACATCTCTATAAACTATTTCATCCTGCATGCTATATATTACTGTCTACTTTAAGTCTGTTTTATCCTACCAGCTACTACAGTAAAGGACTTGCCTCTTCTCCCTTCAAAAATTGAGAAATTACACCGGGCTAGAGGAAAACACTCTTTGATCTTAAGTGCTGGATTCATAGCAAAAGTAATTTTATTGAACCTTAAGAGCTTCAGGAGTCTCAGGTTTAGTTTGACTCCAAAAGCATCTCTACACCACTGAAAAGCTTACAAATATCTGTTACTGTAACAAGCTAAAAGCTGTTTAGGAATGCACATGCAATTCAACTCTAGATTACTTTAAATTTTGACAAAATCCCTGTAAAATAACATAAATAATAAAAACATATGCTGTAAATACCTGAAAGTTGGTGAGTATAATAAATATTACTCAAATAGATCCATAATGATCAAGCAAGGATTTAAATCCATTGGAGTATCTCTCCAAACATCTTTTTCCTTCCTAAAGGGCAGATGACTTCACTTGCTCTTTTCTATCCCAATTTTGCTCTAAGATATATTGTTGGAGGCAGATCTTTACTGTAAACTGAACAAGAACCTAAGCAGAACAAAGCACTGTAGTTCTGCTAATTTCAAAGTAAAAATAAACTAATATTTGACATTTATTCATGCAACAAAGACTACTGTATCTGTTTACCTTCCAATCTGCACTCTGAACAAAGAATGCAAATAGTAAGGGATCACATTCTCATAGGAAAGATGAGGGTACCAGAATGACTTGACCTTTAGATTTTTTGCACTTTTTTCAATCAGAGCACAGCAAATATAAGCAAGTTAGCAACATCACAAGTGCTACTAGAATAGGACAAGCAAGGATGAAGCACTACCCACAAAATACAGGCTTTCCTACTTCAAGGTTCAAAGAACAACAATTTTATTAAAGAAATCCTAGTTAGTTGCAATTAGGATGTCATCAACAAGCCAAACCTTATAAAAGATTGTTAGCAAGTAATCCCTTTCACTCTCTTACTCACTAGCTTATGTTACATCTAGAAGTCAGCCTTTAACCTTAATGAGTAAGAAAATATCTTTTCTGTTATGCTAAGGTTCTACTGACAAACACCCCTAATAAAGCATAGAAGCCTGAAGTCTCTCACCCCATGTTCCCTTTACTTTTTTTTACTGAGGACACCAGGAACTCAAGGGTAATAAGATAGATTAACTTTCTTGCGGCTATCACAACTCCTCTGTCATTCACCAGTCAGGACCACAGAATCATAAAGAGTAAGAAGAGAAAAACCATGAGTTTTACTGTCTGTTCTATGCATTCATAGAAGAACTCAAAACAACACAGTGCAAGAATAAAGCTGCAGATACATGTTAAACTCAAGTGCATTTGTCAATTCTCCCTTAAAGAGCAACTTAAAAATTTTTTTTCATTTTACTGCCTGAACTGAAAGCACTCCCAAAGATCCAATTTTAGAGGATGCAATACACAAAGGTTGTTGCTTGATGGGGAGGGGGGGATCTTTATCATGCAGTCAGATGCCATTTCCAATCCTGCCTATTTTACTCTGTCCATTAAGAGCTTATATACACAACACAATTTAGATAAAAAGCTGAAACTATACAACACTGTGCTTACCTGCTAATCCTAAAATAGAACACTACATAAAGATTACGAGAATTAGGTTTCACAATCTTATGGTCTACATAATGCTAAAGAATTATTATTACAGTATATACACCAATAATCAGGAAAATTATTATATAAGCAACAACAGAATACAAAGTATTTACACTTACAGAAAGCACACTTATATTGCTGATCATGAATGCTAAGATTTACTACAGTTTTAACACAGAAATCCTAAACTAATTCCAGCAAAAGTTAGTCAAGACTTCCTCAGTTTATGAGCTAAGCGTGCTATGGTATAAGGACATCTCAGTTACTTTTACACCTATTTCTTAAGGCATAGGGAAGAGGGTCATGAGACTCTGACTTGAAATCCATCAACAGCATTTAAAAAAATATTATTCTCACCTAAGCCCCAAACTTAAAGAAACCCTAGACAGACAATGACTCCTTCACCTTAAAAAATGCAAGTCATATTTTAGGAGAATGCATTACACGAAGTTGTGCACAACACACTTTCATAACAATGACAAACTTTCCAAAGTCATGAATTGTAACTGGTACCTAAAAGCTGCAAGCGATCCTTGGCCATTGCCAAATTTGTCATCATTTTAGACTGCAGACGTCGAGCCCGTTCACACTGATCACCTTACAAAGAAAAATCAATGTTAAAACACAATTTGGCAATTTACCTTTTTAAAGCGCTAAAACCAGCCTTCCCTCCTCTTCCTCCACCACTACTCCTCTTTTCCTCCCACCATCTCCTCCCTCTACTAATGAATATTGTTGCAAAATTAATGAAAAAAACCCAACTAAGCCTTTGTATTTAATTAAGAATTTAAAGTTAGTTGACACTATCTGCTTCACAATATTGCTTGTAAAGCAGTAGGAACCCAAGCATTGCTTTGCATATTCTCTAACATTTCATGCTGACCTAATGTATGTTCTTTGTCACTGTATTTTTCTAATCAGAAGTTGAATCAAGAAGATTTTAAAATAAGCTTGAAAAGTGACTGAGAGGCAAGTATGATTTGAAATAATTCACTTTGGCAAAATTAACAGATTTAAATTCAGTTGACTGTGTCCCTTTACATTTCAAAACACACATAATTACAGACATTAGTATCACCACTTCCTAAAAAGTAACATCTGTTCAAGTCAAGCCTTTTTTTTTTTTTTTTTAACTGCTATTTAGATGGGTTATATCAAATGTACTGGTACTGCTGCATAAGTAATGTGTCACCACAAACATTTCGAAATATAGTTGAGGAACAAAACAGCAGTCTGCAAAAGCAGTTACAGGTTTGGAGCTGGGGATGCAAGGGGTTAGGTCATTATTATTATATTATTTTGAAGGCAGAAATTCTTAGCAAGTCTACATCTATTTCTCTATGGAAATGTGTACCATATACAGAGATGGCTTTCCTCCTTTGTTGGAAATGTTCAGGTCTTTTGGCTTAAGTTATTCAGAAACACAGTGCCAGACCATTCCAAATAGAAGTGTTTCTTTTTTAGTTACACTGAAGGGAATATAAAATTTCGCATAAGTGAGAACATGAACTGTCAATTTTGGCAAATCCAATCAAAATTCACTATTGTAGCATTCCCATTATATATAAGCAATGAAGTGTTTTACTTTAGAATTTTCATGAACCTTTTATGATTTTGGATAATCCAAAAGTATTTAAATCAAGATTTGCAAAACTTTAGGGTAGAATAGAGAAATGGACCAGAGTTCACCTACAGCTAAAACAAGAATAAGAAACACTCTTAACGAAAATTAATTCATACAGCAGACCACACCTGGCACCTACCATATTTAGCAATATTGAGTCCTCATTCTGAAGAAGCCATAAAGCAAAATCTTTTTCACAAAACTCAAAACTGGCTTACCTTGACCAATTACTAAGACAGCTATTCCTTTCTCCAGTTCTTCAATTCCTTTCTTATACCATTCAACAGCTTGTTCCTTTTGTCCTGCTTAAAAAGGAAGTGAACCCATTATTTTCTGTAATGAATTAAAAGCTTAGGAATGGTTCCATATAACGCTGTGTAAAACAAGTAACAGGAAGGAAGAGATATTTGATCAAAATCCTATCATTTAAAGAAACACTTAAAGGGACACCGTCAACTTTATCGCCTTCATTTTCAATAAGCTTTTCTATTAAAAACAGCCTCAGATCACTTTTGCCTGTTTTAGAAATACCTCTCCATCCACTTTAAAGAGATCAGTCCCCTAAAACAAACCAACCGCCAAAAAAAGGTAAAAAAGTAGCCTACACATGCTCATTTCCAACAGAAATGGT
The DNA here is from genome assembly GCA_024605025.1 of Megaceryle maxima. Classification (NCBI taxonomy): domain Eukaryota; kingdom Metazoa; phylum Chordata; class Aves; order Coraciiformes; family Cerylidae; genus Megaceryle; species Megaceryle maxima. The sequence continues at coordinate 12,879 of JANHGN010005461.1, read as the reverse complement.
AAAATTAACAGTTTTTCTTTCTGGAATATCAACTTGATAAACAGCTCAATCTTCCAGTCATAGCCAACATGAAAGAAACACTAGAAGCACAGAAACTCCAGCAGAAAAGCAACAAGTCTAAGACAGTACATGAGTGATACAAGAGAGTTTTCCTCTGCTTAACTTTTGTACAGAGCAGTTCATCTGTCATGAGGGTATTTTTTTGTTCATCCTATCATGAAACTGCTGTATTGAAGGTGTGTGTCAACTTCCACACAAAGTACAGTATGTGTAGAATTACAGTACATCTCTGTTCTAAATGGATATTATAGCAAATACAACCATGAACTTGCCTGTGCTTAACCTATACTGACACCATGACAGGAAATAATGCACAGAAAACATTCACATCTACTTCACACTGTGCCCCTTCTACAAATACTCTGCATTACAAAGATACTTGCCTGCTTATGGAAACACACTTCTGCAAGGTAGCTATATTACACTAAGCATGCCTTTCCACACAGGAATACAGCACATTAGGTATTAGAGTTGAAACCTGATTAGCATTAACAACCTGGTGGCGCTGGGAAAAAAAAACATACAACATACACAGAGAAATGCCTGAAATGAAGCCTTCGGATATCACTACCCTAATTTCAGAAGAGATAGTGTTTCACAAAACTATTCTCAAGTGCCAGTTATCAGTGATTGTGTTGCTTATGCACTCAAATCTTTTGGCAACTCCAGCCCCAAGCCTATTTTCTAGCAAATTTTAGTGCCAGTAAAAATATTTCATTAGATTTCTAGAACCCTTTTAAGGGTTTTCTCTTGCTCATCTCCAGATGCAAAATCTTTTAATAACATTTGGCGAGTTACCCTGTGCAGGTAATTCCACACTTTGCTCTTCTTACCAAAACAAGCCACAGGAGCAGTACCTTACTACAGTTGTGTACTTCACAAACCTTGGGAAACATTCTACTGCCCTTTCTCTGCCAGCTTCATATATCCTGAGTGTTAAAGACAAAACTAGATAAATTAAATCATCACAGCTGAGTGACTCTGATCCTCTCCTTCGCCATTCTTTCTTTAAGCTTCTCCCCATAACCTATGGAAACAGTTTTGACTGCGGTGTCAATCTAATGGTGATTGCAGCTTTTAGAAACCCAATCTGAGAAGATTCCAGCCACTTCTAGTATTGCCTGAACTGTGCACCTATTCTGAAGAGCAGTTGTGAACATGCCAAGGTCATCATTAAAAATCTCACTTCTACCTTTTAACTGGAAAAGTTTTAAAAGCAATATACCAAATCAAGCTGTTTGCAAAGGTGGTTCCCTGAATCTGCACAGAACAGTTTAGTGATTAAGACATTACAAGTACACTAAAAAAAGTCACATTCCCTAGAAGTCATTGATTTGCTGTCCTGGGTCTGGCTGGGATGGAGTTAATTTTCTTCATAGCAGCCGCTACCGCACTGTGGTTCGGATATGCGACTCTAAGTGTTGATAACACAACAATGTTCTGGCTATTGCTGAACAGCTTGCACAACCTCCAGGTTTTCTTTTTTCTTACTCTAAATCCCTGGCGAGTAGGCTGGTGGTGCACAAGAAGTTGAGAGGGGACACTGTCACGCTGACTGACCCAAACTGGACAAAGGGATATGCCTTGGGTAGAGGAAGAATGGGGTGAGGGCTGTCTTCCAATGGAGCCATTGGAAACTGGCTGGGCACGGTTAAGCAATTGCCTCTGCATCATTTGTCTTCTCCCCCCACCGTTTAACTTACTAACCTGTCTTTAAGCTGAACCACAAGTTTTCTCACTTTTGCTCTTCCTATTCTCTCACCTGTCTCACTGAGGGGAGTAAACAAGTAGCTCTGTGAGTGCTTAACTGCTGGCTAGAGTCAACTCACCACATGTGCCTTCTCAGACCCAGGAAACTATGTTAAGCTTGATTTTGAAAATACCAAAACAAGAATATCCATTTCCCCAGTAATTCAGACACATAAAAATTACCAGAAGTACCATCATAACTACTGAAGTGTACATAGCTTCCAGAACAGCAAAAATGCCACGAGTAACAGAGTATTACACAATCTAGAGATCCTAAACATTTCACATGCTATGCCTAATAAGCTAGTTTCTGGTGGAAATTAGAAAAAAAACCCCAACACCTGTTTACATACCAAATAAACTTAAAGATATGCATGTATTCCAGTAAAAACAGATAAGCAGAGAACATATCTATGTATTAAAGCAAAGTGAGCTCTTTCTCAGTGAAATAAATAACGCATTTGCAGGGTTATAACAGCTTTGCAACTGCTTATGCTAGCAGCAAAGAATTTTTTCTTACTGAATATATGACCTATGCAGCTTATTCATATAAGACAACTCTAAATGTACCTACAAAGCAAGTCCATGATTAAAATTGGTATTTGAAGGTTTACCCTTCAAACTACCAACAGTTATAAGCCACAACAGTGGAACACGCACCTGATAATTTAAGACTTTGCTACTCTTCACAGAGCAATCAACAGCTAAGATGTTTTAAGCTATCTATCTCACCTCCTTTCATGCTCTGCTCCTATGACCCTCAATGCTCTGTATATCTGAATTAACCTTGCTGCACATGGTGGGCTTTTTTTCTGCCAGGGCTTACTGCTGCCACTCCCAAATTGTCAATGCAAAGCAAGACACAACCCTCGCTTTTATGGTGCTCTCAGCACGTAGCTTCTATTGAAGGCCTCCTCCTGTATTTTTGACCTCCTCCTCTAGGCTGGCAGTATCACTAAAGCACAGCTGAAACAATACCAGAAATTCTGACGTTTCCAGAGAATTAAAAGAAAAAAACCAAACAGCACAGCATGCCACTAAGGACAACACTTGGGATGCAGATGAGTTGTGCTGCTGCATTTAGAATAAATGGCTACATCAAATGCACTAGTAAGTCGTTTAGGTCTTTTTATATTCTCTAGATTAAAAAACAAACAAACAAGAAAAAAACACACAAAAAAAACCAAAACAATTTTTGTATTTTACTGAATCGAACACTAAACATCCTCCTTAAGATCCTCAAGTGACACAGTAATAGGATTTTTAAAAGTAAGCATGTCAAGCAGTTTAAAAACCCCCCCCTTTTTTTTTTTAACTACCAAAATTCAATTATTTCTTTCCTTAAAAGTCAGACGATTCCAAGTAGGCTGTCTGGGGGCCAAGTTTCCCGAAGACACACTTCACGCCTCCACCATTTGTCAGACGGTATATTAAAGGATGCACCCTCATTATTGTCCCTGGCGCTTTTGTTGTTCAGCCGGCCCGAATTAACTGAAAGCTAGTTACAGTCACACACACCTATTTTTAATCACCTTATCCAGACGCATCAAAACTTTTAATTTAAAGTTATTAGAGTGAAATGTAAAAGCTTGCTTTGCGTGGGAAATTAGCCTGAGCCGCAGCTTTTTGATCCAGCCTGCTCCAGCTGGCTGCTGCAAAGCAAGGACAGACCCAGCAGGGGACGGCGAGGGGTAACCACATGCAGGCGCCGGCACGCAGGTCACTCTCCCGTACAGATCCTTTGCAACCTGCATTTTACACATAAGCGGGTTTTATCTGTTTTCAGCTCAAAGCGGCACTCCAGGTGCACCGGCGCACCGCCGAGAGGCCCTGACTGCCTTCCCTATACCGGCCCGGCCCGCCTCCCTCCTCAGCCCGGGGCAGCGGCCGGCCCTCATTTACCTGTCTCGTCCTCGTCAATACGCAGTGCCATAGAGATGCACTCGAAGGCCCGCTTGTGACAGGCCCGCACAGTCTCGGGAGCCCCGCCAGGCTCGGGAGCGTCGCCGGCCCCAGCCCTGCTGCCCTTGGCGGCCATGAGGGCGCCGCGGGAGAGGCGCTCGCAGAGCCAGGCGAAGAGCAGCCCGAGCTGGAAGGCAACAAAGCGGAGCAGGGCGAAGACGGCAAAGAGCGGGTACGAGAAATAGTACAGATTCCGCTTGTGGGGGGACGCCGCTGCCGCCGCCCCCGCCGGCGGCACGGGGGGGGCCGGCCTGTGCGGCGAGGAGGATGAGGCCCCAGCGGCCGGGGGCACGGAGCTGCAGCCGGCTGAGCCCTTCTTCTTCCCTCTGCCGCCCGGAGAATTCATTCACCGCCGTCGCCATAACCCGCTGCCACGGACTGACAACAACCGGCCATGGCGGCGGCGGCGGCGACGCCCCTTTCGCTCGGCCCCAGGGGGAGGAGTGCGCAGCGGCCGCTGCCGAATGCGGGGCGGTGCCGCCAGCGCCGCAGCGACCACGACAATAGGAGGCGGAGATGGCGTCGCGGGGCGCCTACAGCTCCCAGCATGCCCCGCGGCGGCAGCGCTTCGTTTGTCACGGGGCGCACACTGGGAAGGGCAGTCCCAGGGGGGAGGCGGTGGGCGGCACGCGGCAGCCCCAGCACTCAGCTGGTGCTGCGGCGGGAATCCCGGCACGAGGGAGAGATCGGCGAGGGGTGAGCTCCGCGTCCTGTCAGCGCTGTGCCTGCGCCAGCTTAGGCCGAGACCGACAGATTTCAGCGCGTGGAAAGACGATGAATAATTTAATAAAATTAATAATTCTGACTGGAGTTGTGAACCGCCTTGCGGACAAAATGCAGCGCTGGCATCTCGTATCGCTGTCACGATACCCCGCCTGCAGTCGTTTGTAGGGGCAGCTGAGGAGGGTTCAGGGGAAATTCCTCTTTTCCGAAGTGGGAGGCCTGTCCCTGAGAGACGCGTAACAGCCGGTATTGGCAGCGTCTGCCCTCCCGCAGCTGTAGAATCGCCCCCCCCAGACAATACTCTCCAGAGCTTTGTCTGCTCTGTAATTGAAATGACAGACTGTCTCCTCACATGAAACTGATGTAATTAAATATACATTATATACTTTTTGGGAAAACAAAAAAACCTCTTTTTTCCACTATCTTCACAAATATGAATACCTAGTTGACCTAGACACTGTCATCAATTATTTGCCCAACTATAATATTTGAGTCTTCTCTGCTGACGCTCTTCTTCCAGCTCCCTGCTTCTATTTCAAATCTTAAACTGTGTTAGTACGTTTTGTCTAGCAAACAAGGGCAGACATCCACACATCAGCACTCCCCCATTACATTCCCAGTTTTGCTACTATTATGTCCAATGCTATAGCAACCCACTTCCTCTGTGCTTCAGTCTTTCCCCTTTTATTTTTGGTTGCTTGTTTGCTGGGGTTCTGTCTTGTTTGTTTTGCTTTGTCACACACTCACTGTTATACAAGTAGTGAGAGCTACCCGTGTTACATTCTGACAGACCATCTCTCTCCTACACCCCAGAACACATAGTGACTGATGCACTAGTAAACAGTCCACCCATCAGGGGAATAACAAAGCACAGCTTCAGTAAACATCAGTCAGGAATTGTGAGCAAATTACAATGCTTTTAGTGAGAACCCACAGAATAAGCTTGCTACTGTGGCTATTAAATATTTTAGTAATCTGTAATTTGCATAATCTTCTTCTATATTAAGCTGGCTCTAGCATTCATTTGAACCTATCTGTGAACTATGCTAATGTTTGCACATATGTTACAGTGAGCTCCTCACAGACATCATACCGCATTGATTGTTAGTAGATTTCTGTACCACAAAGCTTCCAAGCGCCAGTGATTTTTGACGGCTTGTTTAGAGGACAGAAACATCCTGACAAGACACTTGCAAATGAAATGCCTGCTCCCATACAGCCGGCTCCGCAGGCTGCACCTTATAAGGCGTAACAGGGATCAGGAGCGAGCCTCCCCTTCCAGAAGGAAAAGTATCTTAAAAGAGTAATAAAAAAAAAAAAAAAAAAAAAGCACAACACACACACACACAAAAACAGAACAAACAAACAAACCAAAAAACAACACCGCAAACCCAGACAGAGACCCTCGGCACAGTACCGACCACCTCATCAAACACCCCAAAACATATTGTGCTAGATTATATGACCCTGCTCTGGCAGGGGGGGTTGGACTCAAAGATCTCCAAGGTCCCTTCCAACCCCTGACACCCCGTGATACCCCAAATGCGACCCAAGACAAACCGACCACTGACAAGAGCCCCGCGGACACTACTGCCACACTCCTCAGCCACTGTCTGACGGTTGAAGAGTCACCGCGCGGCGCGGCCCGGCCCGGCCCGGCCCGGCCCGCTCCGCCCCGCCCCGCCCCGCCCAGCCCAGTGACCTGCTTCCACGCGCCCACCCGCCAATGGGGAGGAGGCTGCGAAGAGGACAGGCCCCGCCCAGGCGTGACATCATTCTCTGGCCGCTCGAACTTCCCACCTGTGTTCCCCGCCATGGGCGGGGTTCTGTTATGCACAGGCGCACTTCGCTGGGGGCAGGTCGACAGCGCGACCGTTTCACTTACGTCAAAACAATTTACGACATCGCCAGCGAGTCTGGTTGCTGTGGAGAGGCTTTCGGTGCGCCGCCACAGCATCGGTCTTTTGCCTCGCCGAGCCTTGGGCCCACCGGCAGGTGAGAGCGGCGCGGGGTGTGTGTGGGAGTCGTCTTTTCACCGGGAGATGGTTGGGGCATGGCTGGTGGCCTACTGTGCGTCTGGGTCCTAGCCTGGGCCCGCCGGCGGGGAGTCCCGGGGCACTGCTGTTGTAGCGTGGTGTGGCGGGCGGACTTGCGGGGAAGGGATGGGAAGGGAGAAGGGGGTGTCTCCGCCTTCTCGCGGGCGCTCCCGTGTTTTAAATGATGGGTGCCGTCTTTTCTAATCTCGATACCGTTTATCTTCAGCGGACATAACGCGAGCCTTAAAACACTTCTCAGTTCTGTGTGCGGGAAGATTTGTGTCTCAAATTTGGCGGGGGGGAGCACAGAGGAACTCCCTTTGTTCTCTAGTAATTGTGCCGTAGTAGCCATGTGATGTAATATCAGCCATCTAACACCGGTCTTCATCTTAGCCTGCTGACTATTTTTTTTATTGCTTTCTAAGATTGCTGTACATCCAGCAAATTCCACTTCTTAAATCATGGAGGCAGAACAGATTATGGAGGGACAGCCGCAGGTATTGCAAGAAATGCTGTATGTGTGTAATGCTACATGCCTAAAAGGAGCAGTTTCACTTTGCTGATCATGTGCTATTTTACAGGTTCCAGAAAATCCCCATTCTGAATATGGTCTCACTGAAAATGTAGAGGTAACAAAGATTTTGTTGATGTTAAGTACAGTGGAAGTTACATTCTTGATGTGTCTTGAGTCTAACAAGGAAATACAATGTTCCCAAGAAAGAGAGATGGAAATTGACCCAACAGATGCTAGTCTCTTGGATAACTGGCTGTTAATATTTCTTTTGACTTGATGCTATTACACAAAGTAGTACTGAAGTAAATAATGAACCTTTTAATGAGGTGGGGTTCTTTTGGAAGTATCCTGTAATCCTAATCTCTTTTATCTCTATTGTTTATATGTGTATTATGACACAAAAAGCCAGCCAGACTTTTATTACAGGGAGGGGAACAGGAGTAGTTGATGGCATTTTTCTGGAAGTGTCAAAGGGAGAGGTTCTTTTCATAGTCTTGTCAATTGACATACTGGATTGGAATAATCCAAGCTATCTTTTAATTACTCATGCTGAAATAACTCTGACATTTATTTACTATTCTTTATTAAAGAAATGTGTTCGGCCTCCCTTCATTATAAGATCTTACTCTATGCTAAGCTTTTGCAGAAATTCTTAAACTACCTTGTGACTCATCTCCCTGATCTCTGCTTCTCTCTAAGACTCAACTTCAGCTACAGGAACATAATGCATTGGATACTTTGGTCCCATGGCAGTGGATTTGTGTATGTTGTGGTGAATAAATTTGGTTTACTGGCAGTAGTAGAGATGCCTTTTTTGAAATACAGTTAATGGTGTAAGATGATTCAGCACTTTTTGACCTTAAGGCATCTGGAAACATTTGGCATATGTTTTCTTTAAAGTGTCTATCTATATTTTAATAGAACACAGTCTCAAAGTGCTTGACTTTTAACAGAGTCCCGTTTGTCAAACTTGACCTGCATTTGCTGTGCTTTTAGTATTTTGTGTTAGAAGTGTCTGTATACAGGAGCCATTTAATTGAGGCCACTCTTGTTAGTAGTCATTCCTGTCTCAGTGGTGTAGAATTTAAAACTGTGAATGTAGAAGCAGAAACAAAAATTATAGAGACTGTATGTCTTCTGTTTTAGAAGACTTAAGACTTCTTAATGTTCTTTTCCTAAAATGTAAGAATTTGACAGAAGGCTCCTCTGGATTAGGTTTTTGTGCAAGGAAAAATACACACTTTTCTTAAAATACGTAAAAAAGTTATTTACAGTGAATTGCAGAGTTGGGTACTTTGTTTGCACTTATACTTCAGAGTAGTTGTGGCTGCTATTACCAGTGTTCGCTTTTTTTTTCCCTACTTCAGAGGATAGTAGAAAATGAGAAAATAAATGCAGAGAAAACATCAAAACAGAAGGTGGATCTTCAGTCATTACCCACACGTGCCTACTTGGATCAGACAGTGGTACCTATCTTGCTACAGGGACTCGCTGTTCTTGCGAAAGAGAGGTAAGATGCTTCACTGTTCTTAGGGAAAAAAAAGTAGGTCTCAAACTTGGGTGGTATTTCACCTTTTCAGACCTCACACACATGGTTTTGCTGGTTTGCCTGTTATAAGGAAGTCGTTACAAGAGGTTTATGAACCTGTGAATTATGATTGCCCATGCAGGACACGTTCCTCTTTTAGGTGCATGGTGTAATAAGAGATATGGGGAGATCAACAACTCTATAAATGAGGTATACTACTGCAAACGTTTTGTAGGGGAAAACAATTTTTTTTATTAATTTAATCACATAATTCACCTTACAGTAGCAAGGCAAGAAACTTCTAGTTTTGAACAAGATTTTTGTACTGTGCAATTACGAGTTCTGCTTGCCATTTAAAAAGACAAATCTTCGTCTGAGATTAAACAATCTCTAAAGGATGACACTAACCCTGCATTGTCAACACAGTAAGAAGCAAACAAATAGTTTATCCTTGGAGTAAAGATTATGTGGTCAAGCATAATCTCTTATCAGTCAGTGTAGAAGGGTATTCTTCAATAATAGCAGACAGTTGTTCATCTTACCCAAATTAATTTCTAGCCCTTTGGTGTATCCAAAGTATTGTTGAGTCATACTGTGCATAACCATTTATCAGTTTTGCTGGTCTGGGTGAACATCATTACATCACAGTACCTACAGCCAGAACAACCATCAATAGCATCTTAACCCTCAAAGAGAGTTGTGAATTTGAACTGCATTGTATAGACAACTAGTGGGGCAAAAGAGCACCTCAGAAGGTACACCCCTTGTGTTCACCTCATCAGTGTGCAGATCTTGACATCTGTGGGACGTCTGCTGCATACTGAATGTAAATCGCAACCTGAAGTGGATACCCCACGCTTAGAGTCTGGATACTTGTGATAGAAACTTTTTTTTTTTTAATAAAACTTTTGTTCAGCATGGAAGGAGCTGTTCTTTGTGGGGACTCATCACAGGAGTGAAACTGGAACTTTGATAGAAGAGGTTGGGGAATATATAGGGGAAAAAAACTAGCAGTATCAAACTGCCAAGGTCCCACTAAGCCTAAGTAAAGCCTCAGGGGTGAAAACTCTGAACTGCCAACTCTGAACTGGGAAGTAACTAATGGATGCTAATTTATTTTTCTAAGGAATATAGAGATGTTCAGAGAACAGCCCAGTACATCTGATGACTGCCTGGGAATCAGTAAAAAATGTCACCCAGGATATAGTGAGCATATGAATATATGCTGTATTCGGGAGGAGTTGACAAAACTTTTGTCAGGTCTTGCAAGTCTCTTGGACTTGAAGGAGTCAAGAGAGCACATGTAAATAGGAATCCATATGATACAATCTCTTAAAATTTCTAAAAGGTTTCTGGCACATTCACTCACTAAAAGCATTTAAAGAGAGTTAGTTGCTGTGGGATTAAAGGAAAAGTCTTTATATGGATGACAAACTGATTGAAAGATGTGAGACAGAGTAGAAGTAAATAGTGAACTTTCACAGTGAAATGAGCTCAACACTAGAATTCTGGAAAGGATCATTTATAGCAGTTTGAAGAAGTGGTTGACAAAATTTGTTAATGATGCTGATTTTTTTTTTTTTTACAGAATAAGTTGGGGTTTTTTCATGGTTTCCTTTTTTTAATATTTGATTGGTTGTAAATTATTGCACAAAAACTTCATAAGCTCAATGTGGAACTGTGAAAGACTGCTATGAAAAATTGAAATGACAACAAAATATGAAAGATTGAATACAAATAACAGCAAATGATGCACCTAGGAGGGTAATAAATACCCTAATGCCAGTGACAGAATGATAGGCTCAGAGTTGACAGTTACTTTTATGAAAAAATATCTTTAAACTGTTAAATGTTTACGTCAGTGCATTGCTCAATCACAATAAATTCTGAATTGTATGACTTAGAAAGCAAAGGGGTAAAACAAATTATAGTGTCACTATTTAAATTTATAATGTTGTTGTATTTTTAATATTGTGTGTAATTCCAATTCCTCTGTATTCTGGTGGAATGTGCAAGAGAAGAGTGACAAGGTGGTCAGAAATATGGAATGCAGGCTGTATACCAAGTGACTGAATAGGTGATACCTAGGAAAGAGACTTCAGTGAGAGAATATGTTAGGACTCTGTTAAATCATAAATAGTATGGAGAAGAGGAATTGGGATGGACTGTTGATTATCTCTTCTGATACAGTAATTAAATTAAGCAAAGCAGGTAGCAAATTCTTAGTGAACAGAAGGAGGTAATCCTTCACAGGTGACATAATTAAGCTATATAACTTTTTGCCTCAGGTTGAAAACATTAATGTGTTATTTGGGTTCAAGGAGCAACAGGTTAGAGTTGTAGAGGAATCCTCCCAGGACTATTACAGGTGCTAGCTCAGAGAGCTGGTACATGCTTGAAAGCCAGAAGAATGGTCCAGAGAAGTATCTCTAGACTTCTTTCATTGTTTTATGCTCTTTAGAGGCATATTTGCTCACTGCCAGACTTTTAATCTGACCCAGTGTGGAATAACTAAGTTTGCCTTTTATTCTGTGGACAGAATCCAGATGAGCAGGATTCATACACTGTAGCTGGAGGAGCTTTTTTTTTATTAAAAAAACCGAACCCCCCCCCCCCAAAAAAAAACCCCAAAAAACCAAAACCACAAAAAACTTAGAAATTAAGGCCAGTGATCAAAAGTGTTTATTATAGACTACTTGCAAGCTATGGCACTTCTCAGATTTGAAGTTTTCATTGGTGTTTTGTTGTTTTCATTTTAGTTGCCAGAAACAATGAAAACAGTTCTTATGCACAAAGCTACACAATAACCATTTGAAGAAAATGAAGCAAGAAAAGACTTACAGATTAACTTCTAACTTTATATAGCATGAGTTAAACAAATAGGCAAATGTATGTACCTTCCACTGATGTACATACAGCATTTACACCTGCAGACCATATCCTAGTTCTAGGTATGTAACTCTTCTAGCAAATTAGTAACATTAAACCAAGCAGGGGGGGAACTAAGATTCCTTATTAAAAACTTTCTCATCAGACATAAACTGGAACTTCACAGAATAACTTTAGGTAGTTGCTCATCCCTAAATCAATGCTTATAAATGTTTGAGAGGAATTAATGTTGCTTTTAAGGGAAGGTGATTAGGTCTTCAGCTACCTAATTTCATGTAACAAGAAATAATTGCTTTTGATTTTTTTTTTTCTTTACAGACCGCCAAATCCCATTGAATTTCTAGCAGCATATCTTTTAAAAAACAAGTCACAATTTGAGGACCGAAATTAACTTCATAAAAATGAGGACAGGTTGGCTGCTAGACTGAAATGCTCATTTGCAGCAATTTGTTTTCTGCTGTAAAAATCTTTCGGAACCATGATGTTGTCTTTCTTAATCACACAACTTGCTTTACCTTTTGAGTTATTTAATAAAGAACACTTTACATTTAACTTGTTCACTTGTTTTAAACTAGCTATTAAGAGACTTTCAAAATAAAGTACTGAAACTGCATTGTTGAAAGTGAGTAATTCCAAGGGGCTACATCACCTGAATGCATGAAGCAAAAGGGGAGCTATTTATTATGGGAATCACATGGGAAATAACATCAATAAATTTGATTTTCTATAGCACCCTCCAACTGCAACATGCCTAAACAAAAGCAAACAAATGAGGAGGAGTTATAATTTATTTTGAAGAAGTAGTAAGTAGAGAGGAGAAAACTTGCTTGAGAAACCCAGAAAATGGGTTTAATTAAAAAAAAAAAAAACAGATTCAGTAGCTGAACAGATTACCTGCAGACAGTGTCCAATGTTTCAGGTATTTACATTAATGAGGTGTGCTGTTCAGCATTTATCATTGATCTCCTGTGACTGTGTGCTGGTTTTAACTGAAACAGAAAAAAGTTTGAAGGGACTTAAGGTTGTTTTGTAATTCAGGTCTCTGTACTTCTGTCCCTAGTTGGAGTATTCTTTGTCAAAGATAGAGTCACAGAGTATCTCAATTTGAAAGAGACCCATAAGGACCCTTGAGTCCAGCTCTCTTCTTGCCTGGCTACTTAAAACTAAACCATATGACTAAGAGCATCATCCACTTAAAACTAAACCATATGACTAAGAGCATCATCCACATGCTTCTTGAACTCTTGACAGGCTTGGTGCTGTGACCACTTCCCTAGGGAGCATGTTTCAGTGACTGACCACCCTCTCAGTGAAAAGCTTTTTCCTATTGTCCAAGATGATCCTAATTTACCCAGTAAACAATCAAATAGTCTGATTTTCCCCCCCCCCCTTTGGTATACTAATACTACTTCCCCCCC
>JANHGN010005459.1:33731-50950 GCA_024605025.1 Megaceryle maxima | reverse complement strand
GGAGTGACATTGGCTTTCCTCCAGTCCTCCGGCACCTCTCCTGTCTGCCATGATTTTGCAAAAATAATGGAGAGTGGTAGGGTAACAACATCAGCCAGTTCACTCAGCAGTTCAACTTCAATGTGAACTGGACTGTATGTTGGGACATATAAAAATGATGATTTTGTGCCACAAAATGTTCAAGCCTAAAGCTGTCTGTGAGGCACTGAACAAAGCCTTAGATAAAGGTAGACTACACGTTATATTGTTATAAATCATTTCTCTACAGAAGTTACATTAAGCAAACATTTCATTCATTCTCATATCCTTTGCCATAAAGCACTGGCATTAAAAATTTGTGCTTTTCAGTGGTGAGATGATTCTGTTATTTAACTGTACCTTGGTACCTGAAGGACCCAGTGAGATCAGGGACTCATCACCTGGGTGCTATACAAACATTGTTTTATGTATTTTAATTCTAAATATTAGTCCCATTCACTCATCGGGCAGATGATTTCAAGTACCAAAAATATGTTCTTTTGTATCATGTGCTTTCTGACCTTTTCAAGATCTTAACAAATATTCCTACGGATTAATAACATCACGGTGTCTAAAGGCTGCATGAGTGCAGAAGTAAAAATCAGACACTGTCCAAAGACCTTATGATACAGTTATGCAATAAGAAACAGTAAATGGATACAGTCAAAAAGGGAGTCAGAAGAAGCAATGAATCACTTTTTGTATGAATGATCAAGCAGTCTGATCACTGTAATTTTTTATTACCTTTTTTCCAGCAAAAGCAAGTTGTTGAGGATAATGATATACCTCTGTGCATATTTGTGGTGAGCACTTTCCAATTATGCAGATGCAAAAGAACAAAAATTCTTGATGAAGATTTTATAGAGGGATGTTTCAACAGAGAGGAAGAGACAGTAGGTGCACTAACAGGAGTTTGTGAAGGGCTTGGAAAGTAAAGAAGTGTGGTTCATAGAAGATTCAGGAAGGATAAGACATAGCCAAAGCAACAGGCTAGAAAAATATTGGGTTTGGTATTAATATTACTGGGTATGAGTGGAGTAAGTTTGCAGTAGTTTGGGGCCTGAAAAACAGATATTGCATTAATTGAGAGGTAAAATGGTGAGAACATCAGTCACTTGGAGAGGGTTCGTATTTCAGAGACTCTAGACCAGCTAAGGTTTAGACAAACCAGGCACCCAAAGGTCTAGGGAGTGACATGAGTCAAAGTTAACACAAGGTTATGGTTTGAATCAGATTTGATGGTGATGTTGCTCATAGCGAACAAAGTGAGAGAGAAAGCTTAGAAGGAAAGCTTAAGATCTACATATTTGCCATGCTGTGTTTTAGGGGATAGTTAAATACCAGAGGATGTTAAAAAAGCAGACCAAGACCTTAATTTGGACAGAGAGATAGGTCTAGAGAGATGTAGAGTGGTGAATTATTAGCATAGAGATGGCAGTTGATGATAATTGTAAAAGTCATCTTTGAACACGCTATGAGGGCATGGATAAGATTGGTGTCATTAATAGTAGAAGAAGCAAAGATAAGACTGTTTCAGAAAGGGTGAAATATTCAGAGGGCTTGGGTTGTAAAAGGCTTTAATTAAAGTCATGATGCAAAGTCCATTCATTTAAATTCATGCTGGCTCTAATGAGTTTTGGATCAGGTCCAAAGAAGAAAAAAACTGACTTTCACAACCTAGAGCAAATGGCAGATTCAAAGCAGGTTAGGAGAGTGGTATTGAAGCTCCACCTATATGTAATGTTACCCTTTTGAGATTCATTGTAACCAGCAGACACAGGCTATGGTATTACTATATTAAATGATGCCCCGGCAGCACTAATTCTTGTTTCTTTGAGAGCTCATACCAAAAAAAATGTCAGATTAGACCCAAGATTGTGAATGGGAATCCTTTCAGAATATATTTCTGTATCGTTGTCAGAAGGCAATCCTGGCACTACTCAGATAAACAGGGTCAGATTATTACCCTTCTTTTCATGCTGAACAATAGATAGTAGATAAAGTCTGGCAGCTCCTCACACTGTTTTCTGCTAAAATAAACTCAAACAGGTTGTGGTAAAAGACTCCACTGAAATCAACAGGAATTTTGTCACTAAATTACTGAGGGTATCACTGTGGGGCTTAAATAAAGTCTTTGATATAAATCATAGGATTTTCTTCCCCTACAGCATGTGAGCATAAAACCACTTGTCTGTTTGTGGATGCTCAGAAAAACTACGGCAAATAAAGAAAACTTGTGATGTCAATGTGTGTAGATTAAAGTGCTTAATCTGGGTATGAAGGCTTCATCCGATCTAAAGCCTCTTTAGCTGAGAGCATTTACATGGGGATTTGACATGCTTTAATTTATGTTGTATTGACTTCATGACATTAATGGATTTGCTTTATCTTTCCCAAGTGCCTCAACTAGACAAGCCATTGGTTGTAATTGACAGAATTGGTGTATTTATACCAATGGAAGTAAGCAACCAGATACCATGTATATCTGAATAGTATGAATCCATTGAAATTATAGCTACCACTAGATTTATTTAAACATCTCTTATATTCATAGTTTGATCAATATATTAGGGAATTAGCTCTATCACCTAAAGTAACCCAGTTATAAGTGTATTTAGTTTCATTTTGTAAAACGAAGCCTTGTTGAATCCACACAAGTTTAATGTAATTTTATTTCTATCAGTGAGGAAGCACATCTAGCTGGGATATTTTTCTCCTACTACTCCTTATTAGTTTCGTGAAAGGACATATTTACAAAACACTGAAAGGCAGAATCCTTGTATACACCTTTTTTCTGTACAGTGATTGAATTAGTCATGAGGAAAGAAAATCTTAAACATTGGACTGAGTGTCAAGTGTATTTTCTCTCTGAAAATACAAGACAAATTTTTCATTTGGGATTTCATGTAAAGAGGTAGGGTCAAGATTTTCATGCTCCTGTACCTACCTGGCTAGCCTGAGTCCACATTCAGGTGTGTAAATCAGTGTACTGATAGTTGCAAGAAAGATGGTGGAAGAAGGTCCAGGACACTGCCCAGCATGCCAAATATGGGAATTGATTGCAGACATATAATGTACAGTTCCTGACATCAACTCAGTTTGCAAGCATCTCACCCTAGAAGTTTAAAAAAAAAATAAATAAAATTATTTTTCCATCTTTCATGGTTTTGGAAGAAAACTTTGCCAAGGAAAGTGACCACATTTCAATACACACTCAGGTGTGTCTTCCAAGTTGGACGCATCTGTTGCATGATTAGCAGTGGGGCCACAAGCATCACTAGATAATCCCAATCAGCATTTGTGGGAAGATGGGAATAGGGAGGAACTGCTGAGGCTGATGGATTTTGTACCCAGATGGTACCCAGCCATCCTTCACCTGAAGAAGTGGAGGTCTGGAAGCAATTTCATGGAAGAGAGCTACCAATACCATTCCCTTCAGCTTGCCTGAGTACATGGTATGTCTTGAGATCCACATCTTGAGATCCCTACACTTAAGTGTAGGGTTTGTTACACATGTTCCAGAAGCTGATTTAATTGTTAAGGTACAAAGATAGAAAATATAAAAAGGACATTTCCTTGTATCTGTACCGGTCTCAGCTCTGTGTGACCTGACTCATAAGTCTGCATTCTTTGAGGTAGGAACATGGAAACTTTTTTTTTTTTGAGCAGTTTTGGCAGGTCAAATCCTTAGTGCTGGTGCTAATTTCATCCTCACTAACTGTACTGTAATCAGACGGGAGGAAATCATCATTATAAGAAAAGAAAATTTAGTAATTCATCTTAAAAGACAAAAATACACATGATGAAGCTGAGATATATATTCTCATGTTTTCTATGGAAATTCCAGAGCATTTTGTAATACCTTGCTATTCAACAGGATAAGATATTCGTGACTCATTATGAACCGTTACCATGTTTAGAACTTAGCCTGGTTTGAAATCCAATGCCGAAATACTTGTGTGATTTTTTTTCAATTTTTTTTTTTTTCTGGTAATATTTCATAACATCTGGGGTTTGGTTAACCAAATGAGATAAATGACAAAATATATATCTATATGTAATGCCCATTTTTGTTTAAAGATCTAAAAGACTTGGCCAAAACCAGACGATAAAATGCTACATGATTAAGATTATTGGAAAAATTAATATCTAATAACTTCTTTGCATGAATTTCTCTTCATTTGTGTAAGTGGTTAAAAAATACACACATGAAAGTGCAAGGATAAGTCATAGGGCAAGAATGGACATCCTTAAAAAAGTTAAATATCAATAAATAATTTCACCAGTTATACTCATCCTAATATAAAGTTCTTTGATAGGGAATATCCTTCATAATGTATAAACTGGATTTAAAAAAAGCAATATTCAGAGGAAGTAATGACCCCACAATGCATTCTGCCAAAATACTGATATATTCATATAATATGTGTTTTACCTAACTAGGAGCGGTGTTTACTGGTTCTCTATGGTAATAATCTGAATATATAATAATAATCTGAAGCATAATTTTTCATAAGAATTCATGGATTCAGGCATAATATTTAAGTGTTCAGATAATTTGTATGGGTAGGATTCTTTCCATTTTTTTCCCTTTTGTTAAATTTTCATGTCTGAGGGAGTAATGAACTGAGAAGTCTAGGGTTATTTGAATTAAATGAATTAAAATTCTTGTGAATTAAGGTCCTTCTTCCCTTCCTCTGAGGTAGTACCTACATGTTAGAAGAGATGCCAGTTCACATCCATTAAAAAACAGAAAAAGAAGGAAGCAAAAAAAGTGGCAGGAAGCTGATGACAGTGTCACATGCACAGGAAACCTGGCAAGAGTTAAAGGAGGCAGAGCATGCACCACTTCACCTTTCACTTTGTTGATGATCAGGATCCCACTGTTCACTGCAGTGAACCTGTGTAGATTTACATTGGTGAACGATGTGGCCAAAAACTAAGGCATAAAACATCACCTGTGTCTTTCTAATCCCACTTTCCATCAGTTAGACAAAACAAAAGCCTCTAGATGGTGTGTATGTCTCTTCCCACCCAGTCACAGCCTCACTCAACCACTTGACAGGCTGCTCTGGCATTGGAAAGAGGTGCATCTTTATTTTGTCTTCTGTTCTTTATAACAGAAAGTAAAATCAGTCATAACTATTGGAAACTCTTTCTCACACAATTCTGAAAGCAGTTGAGTAAGGCAGTATGAGAAAAGGGATAAGGCCACAAGTCTAATTTCCTTTTAAAAAAGTGGTGGATTTTAATTACTGTGTCCACATATCTTGTGCAACAACATAGGTCTGGGTTCTACAAATAGGAAACACCCTAAGGAACAGCTGGCTTGGGTGCACAGACTAACAGCACTTGTCCTTAGGGGTGCCAGTTCTCTTTAGAAAGGATGAATAAAGCATACAAGCCCTGGCTCATACCATTTTAGATGTTAATAAAACAACAATAATTATCTCTTTTTTAGATGTACCTGGATAATACCCTCACAGTTACAGTCAAATCTCAGCATTTTTTAGGAGCTGCTCCTATTAACTGAATATTTCTTATTCAAAGATTACATACAAATTTTGGTGTTTTGGAAACTCGTACTCAAGTTTGATGACAATAACTATATAGCAAGTATAGAATGTCTTCCAGCAAAAATACTAACATTTTCTGATTTTACTTTAAAAGGCTGGACTTTGAGGTGTTGATAATGACTATGACATAATACTAATTTTGGAAATAAATGCATGCTAAATATTACAAATGAGCTTTAAATCATTAGGAAATCAATTAGGATTTGTGATAATGAACTTGCTATATTGTTATATTAATATAGATATACCTATAAGAGACAGAGAGACACAAAGTAAGAGAAGGATATATATATGTAATTGTATATGCACTTTTCAGTGTATACTAGTAGTATCAGGTTATTGCCATTTTTCTCTCCTTTGTTTTATAAAGTATATAAAGTTCATGGAAACTAAAACAACAGACTAATAATTATTTTTCTTGTTATGAATGCCTTCCTAAACTAATTCATAAACCTTGACAATTAATGAAAATAACACACTCGAACATATCTTTCATCACTGAAATACTGATACTTAGAAGTTTATAACTGTTAAAAAATTGTGGGTTTGTTTCCACTTTGCAAAGCAAACTGAAGTTTCTGAGTTCTATTGATCTGACTTTCACTTTCTGTTCCACCCATTTTCCTCCCCCATCCTGCCTTTCATTTGCCAGAAAGCCCTGTCTCGCTTATTTACATGTGAAAAAACTTGGAGCATCATGTGGTGAGGTTCCAGGGCAACACTGAATCCCATTCAATTCTCATTTCCTCCCTGACAGCCACCATTGAATCAATCATGTTTTCCATGCCCTCTTCATGACCACCTAGGAGATCCCAAATCACTTTTCATCTGCTGTGTCAATCACACTCAGACCATGTCCACTTTTCATTACTAACACACTGTCATGTGACCAGCTAATCTGTCACTTTCTGACAGCGGTTAGTGTGCCAATTGATTTAATTAGCAATCAATTAGCTTGTTACTATTGGAAGTAATTACCTTTTATAGAGAAAAGAGTGCAGCTGGCCATAGCAATAAAACTGCGCTAATAAAACTGCATTTACCTCCTCTTCTCCACATTCAAAGTCACTAGCACTCAAGGGTTAGCAGAATTATTGGTGACATAGACACGCTTGAAGCGTCCTAGGGGATTTCTTTGCTCTCCTGATTATACTGGCAGACTCTTTCATTAGTATAGTATTTATATCTTAGGAAATAGGTCTGATTAAGGTTAATGTTAACATTTGCATTGTTTACTTCAGCAAAGGTTTCAGTATCAGATGGCTGTAAATGAAAGCGTTCTTTAAGATGGTTATATACTAATGCTTCTACATTTGTAGCGGAAAACTTCTTTAAAATAATAATAATTAAAAAAAACCCCACTTTGGACCTTTAATAAGCATGTGTGTCAAACTTAACTGTGCTGATAATGTTACTTACTATTTTTGTCCATTTTGCTATTTTTATAAGTACTTTTTAGCTGTCTTCTGTTTAAAAAAAGTACAGTTATTTTCTGTTTGATATGTAAACTATCCAAGATGCATAGATTTCTAATCTGTAATTATGCCCTTTTAAACACTAGGACTGAAGTACATAGCACACACTTGTGCCATTAAATTCAACCTGCACAATACTCCCAAGGCAGACAATGACTCGCTACATTAGCTCTGTGGTGAACAGAAGAGTCAGTAATGAAATGAGTAAGTAGACTTGTACTCCATTCATCATCCTGTTTGCTTCAATATAAGTGTTCTTTTATCAGCAGTATTGGTACTGATGTCATCACACTAGGCATAAATCACAGCACAAGTGACAGTGTCCTATTAAGGGTCATGGTCTAAAATCATTATTGACAAATTAAAGACCACAGTTAGCCATTTTCCTGGTATACCCTCATTTGTGATATAGTTGGAACCTTTTTAGCTGGCTGTAGAATAAATAGTCATTTATAGTTCTGAATAGCTGTGTATATTAACTCACCAATCATATTACATTCAAAAACATATGGCAAGAAGCCCAGCAAAGACAAGGATGTTAAATCTTAGGCTGATCCTTGTCATCAACTCACATTTTATGGAACTTTGTTGTGACTATTAGAGAGATCACACGCCAGCCTGTAATAAACACTCCTTAGTAATATCTGCAATGGATAGGACAAATTCATCATGGGTGTAATTAGGTAGAGCTTCTGCTACAGCTGATGAAAAGCAGAACCAGACAACACCAAGCACAACCCTGGGATGCACCTTCCAGTGACTTTATTCCTCAAATAGGTCAGTGTGGGGGAAACTCAACCCCTCTGTGCTCAACTCATTTAAAAGCATCTCTCCTTTCATGTACTGCTGCTCTTCAGAAAAAGCAACACTTATTTTTTATATTGTCCAGTGTGGCCCCTCATAGAAATGCTGATCAGAAGGGTGTTGAACCAGAAGAGGTATTTCACTGTCATTTTCCAGGAAAGGGTAGTGGGATCTCCAGATTCCCAAAAGATGTCTTGCTTCAGCTTTTAGGTAAGATGATGGCTGTGGCTCCTTCTGCCTGAGAAAACTATGATCCCTGATGCGGTCAATAGTTACATTGGTGTTTAAGGCTTGTTAGTTTCTTGCATTGCTCTTGTGCTGTTGTTTTTCAGTACAGATGTCCTTCCAAGACAACATTTTATGGAGGCTGATGGAACTGTCAATGGATGAATCAAATAAATTCACCAGATATCTGACTGTATCTACACTGGTGACAAGAGGCTTTGGGACACAGCATTAAATTAGACATTCACTTCCAGGTGCTTTTGTCACAGTTACAGAGGAATTGTTTCCATCTCTTCTTACTGCAACGCCTACCTGAAGCACTGTTTTTCATATTGCAAAGCCATAATAACCTCTCTTGCAGCTGTGAGGATGGAGGCTTGTGAAGATGGAGCAGGCACTGCCCAGCTGCAGACTGTCCATCCACAACGCAGCACCTGCCCCTCTGGGTGCGGCAGGAAAGGGAGGCGAGGGTTAATGACAGGGTCTGTTTTATTTGCTCTATTAGGCCAGTCTTGGCTTCCAAATCCATTCAGCTGTATAATCTCACTCATTATACACTATGACTCTTTATAATGCTTCAAATGTTGCCAAATACAGTGTTATAGCAGAGACAGAACGAACACTGTTATTAGCATACACGAATTTAAACAAAGCTTACTCATATGGCTCCTATTACTGCAGTATCTGAGCACCTCATTATCTTTAATGTATTTGTCCTCACGACATCCCTCTGAGCTAGTGTAGTGCTATTATCTCCATTTTACAGATGGGCAGAGCAATAATAAGGGTATGTCTGGGAGCGCAGTCAAGGATTTCACCAGGGCAGGCTCCTGTAAGAAAGAATGCACCTTCAGTGCAATGTTGTGGCCAGAGCAGGTGGGTGCTGCAGCAGCACACTGACCTGCCCAAAGTTATTTGGAGTTATGCAGTAAGACTGCATCAGAAAAGCAGGCTTCAGCTGCCCATCTGAGAGTGGTTCTACATAACTCTGAACTGTCTCTATCCAGTGTTTCTTGTCCAGTTTCGTTTTCTGCTTTAAAAGTTCCTATTCTACCTATGTAGTCTCTAAGCCTATATCATGACCGGCTGCTTTTTTCAAGTGATAACACAGCAGTTAAAGAAAAAAGATTGTTTTTTCAGACCAGCTGAGACATCTTTTTGACAGATGTTTAACACTGTTAAATATCTACAAAGTTTTATCCATCATTGGAGAATATGTACAGTTTATATCTTACACATAAAGGGACTAAACCCATCCCAAATATATCAAAACCCCCATCTTCTGTTACTTGGTGCTAAAGGAGCACTAGCATAAGTTGTCAACACATTTTTTAATCCAATATCCAAAAAGTCTTGTTCTTATATCTTGTCCTCAAATATTACAATACACTTGTAAGACCATCAAATTTCAGGAGACTCACATCAGTCTGGGACCAATGGGCAGATATTCCTCATGGGACACCTCACTGCATGAGCAAAGCAATCATGGACTTCTGCTCCACAGTTCAGCCCTGAACAATAGCAACATTGAGACCTGGGAATCTTGGCTCTAGATCCCCACAAAATTGAGATATTTTAGGATAAAGTTGCAATTTTATCTCATTTCTAAAACATGTATGAGGCTTTTGGCATTTTGAATTTGAATTCTTTACCTTAGAGATCACAGTGGGTGTCAAGCACAAATTCACCTCTACAATACAATGATTAGACTTAAATGAACCCTGACACTGGTTTTCTTTAAGGATGTGATATTTCTAATACAGAAATATTTTAAATAAGAAACTTGTGATTTAAAGTGAATCTTAAAAAAAAATGTAAATTCATATTGCAGGCAATTTTAATGCATCCATTTATGCAAAGATCTCATAGGGATTTTTTTTTTTTAAACTACAGATTTTATGGGGTTTGGCTGGAAAACAACATTTTATTGTAATTACAACTTATGTGGGGTTGTAGCATTTTCAATAACATTTTTTATAAAGTGCATCACATCCAAGAAAGCATCTCAGGTCAAAAATAATAGCACATATTATCCAAGGGCAACTCATGACTTAGGACATTTACAAGAAGTGTTTAAACCCAGGTTCAAGCACCTGACCTGTCTGTTTCATGTCCTAAGTGAGTTTCTTAAGTATAAAAATGTTGAATTTCCAGTTCCAAGCATATCTTCAAAGACAAATCAACAAGAAAGTCCAATAGCTAAATTTCATAACTGGCTTGTGGAAAACTTGGGCTGATGGTAGAATTTTGTCCTGACATGAAACAGAAACCTATTCTAAAATAGTGATCATTTTCACAGGTTGGCGAAATTGCTGTTTGCCCTACTTATTATTGTACATCTATACTTATTCTTTCACATTATTTCATATTTACATGTGGGGTGTTTTGAACTTTGAGCCATATGTAAGGCTGTCTGATTTTGCAGTTATGGATACAACATTTTGTGCTGAAGGTGCTTTGAAAAGAAGTCTTTTGTTTGTTTAATACTTTCTACAGATCATTTTTAAATTTTTTAAAGGACTACATATTACAGTAATCAAGAATTTGACACTAAAAGTAATTGGTAGAGAACACAGAAAAAGAAGTATACAGGGTTACTAATATACACCAGGGCTTAGGCTGACATGAATTTTTATCTTAATTATCGGACAAATTTGTACTCCCACTATTTAATTCAATTTGCATGCATCGGTAGACACTTATTAAAGGTAATATTACATCTGTCATTTTAAGACTGGTGAGAATTTTATCATAGGAGCAGCACGAAACAGCCACTCTATTATGTAAAGAACTCTTTTGTAAAGCTTAAAATAACCAGTATTGCATCCCAATTAACTATTTGGAGGAAAAAGTCTTCTTTGTGGTACAATTATACATAATATATAATGATTTGTGGGTCTTGTCCTATACTAAGCTGTATATGGACATAATAAGTTCTTTCAAAGACCTCCTGTCCTTAATATCAGGCCAAGAAAAGAAAAAAAAAAGGAAAAAAAAAAAAAAAAAGAAAAGGCAATTGTAAGCTGATCTGAAATCAAGTTATTGAAGAAGGATGTGTGTGCACTATGTCAGGTTTTGCAGACCTTTTCTATATGAACTGCACTTACTGTATTGACAAAACAAATCAGCACACACTAACAGCTCCTAATTCGTTGTTTTTCCTTGGGACAGAGCCTTGGTATATTGTAGAAAACAGGGAAGTAGGTAGCTATTCTCGCTACTGAAAGTCAGCTGTTCAATTAAAAGCCCAACACAGTAGTTACCATGGCATCAGTCCTGTTATGCTGTGTATCAGTACAGAGGCTTAAATACTTAATACAAACAAACACATTTTTTAAAATAAAAAAACCTTTTAAGGAAGTCCTTTCATAGTTCTAAAAAACACATTGTCAGGCAATTCTATTCAATAGGCAGGATTTTTAGGAATGTGATGCGTGGAATTTCCCTGGGAGAAATTTCATGTAAAAAGGAGCTGTGGAAAAAGAATTTCAGAATTATCCTGCTAGGAAGAGAAATATTAAGAACATGAACAGCTGAACTGTGCACTACTTCCCTCCTGCACCTCTGCTTTTCAGCAGGTTTTAGACTAAAATAATATTGTCTTACTAACTCAATTACTTTAGTTGTGACTTGCAGCCATTGACCTCCTGATCAGTTGTCATTAAAAAGTCTGCTTTCCTGTCCAGTGTTTACTGTGGGATGCCCTAACAAGATAATATAAGCAATGGCTTTTAATGGAAGGTAATTTCTCAGCTGTGAAGAATGAGAGTTTCCCAAAGTATTCACAAATCAAGACATATTGTCAGATATAAACTAGTATAATTGCCTTGGATTTGTAAAGACTGCAGAACTGGCTTAATGCAAGTTGAGATATTTTTAGTATTAGATTATTTTCTATTGCAGAATTAATCAGAGCATTACTTATTACTCTGGGAACAGAATAAAAAGATGATCTCAGCCTCAAAAGTGTACTTTAAAACAGAGCTGAGCCCTGTACTTTCAGAAGTGCACCAACTGTGTGAGTGACACTGGGAAGATGAAGATCATCATCTGGTATGTTTGGTCTCTGCCTTGTATCCTCAACTTTGCTACGTTTTCACTAATGGGTCTTGCAGGACACAGCCGTGACCAGATCCATCTATTGATGCATATCCTAGCACTGATTTTTTTTAACTGGATTAAGCAGTGGGATATTAAGTGACACTGTTACCTTCTTTGTCTTTTGGATGGGAATTTTATAAAATGTTACTTCACATTTTGCACGAATTATTTTCAAAAGGCGCTGTTTGATGTTAGGTGGTGTTTTGCAAGCAGCTGGGTACTCATACTGCTCCAGCTGAAGTTATAGATGATTTTGCTGAAGAAAGAGAGGAAAATGCCAAGTAATTTGTCTCCACTAGCACGAAGTTCTCCATGACTTTCTATTGTTGCTATTGTCGTATGAGCTCAAATGGTGAGAAATAATCTGGGAATTGAAATTGTTGCCGGATGCTGTGTCAAAGAACAGCCCATCAATCTCAGAAGAAATTTTAGGGGAACAGGTTTTTCATGCCTGTGCGCTGGTAGGAAGCCAAGTGCATGTTGCCATTTGATGGTAAAATCAGTGTACACCTGTTCCAACCAGCTGGCGACATAACCTATGTCAGAGGGATATGTCACTGCTGCACCAGCCCAAACTGCTGGCGGTGGCTGTGTGACAGTCAGGGAAGACAGAAAAAGGAACTTGGGGACTAAAAGAGGAGGAGTTTACAGTGCCATTTCAGGGACACAGATGTGTGAAGAGTGTGATAAAAGAAGGAAACATCGGAGGGAATAAGCTCAAACAAAAAAGCAAATGTCATTTGCATGATGTAATTATGGACAGCCATTGACTGCTTCGTAATAACACTCAGTAGGGCAATGTTAAACCTACTGTGAGTGCTAAAAAGGCCTCAGCTTGAAAAAAGGTCAGTGTGAATTAGTATATATTTGCAGATTAATTCTGAATGTTATATCATAAATTTTATAGCCTAGCAGTTATTGGTGTATAGTGAAGATGACACTAATGTGATTCAGACAGGATTAAATCAGAAAGGACTAAGATCTAGCTTGTCATTTTAATTTGTAGGGAATGAAGAAAATGGAGATATGTTAATATATGTGTATATTGTGTGTATGTAACATGTGCACGCGTGTGTTAGACATAATTGTTATATCTCCCGCTGTGTTGCATCAAATTCACAACCAAAATCACAAGCTGCTTTAAAAACATAAACACTATCAAGCCTGCTATTTTTAAACTAACTGAATTATGAGTTCAAGTTCAGCTGCAGTTTGTTTCTTAGGAAAAAAACAATTCCTGCTAAACCTTTACTGGTGTAAATGGTTATGCCAATGTACACCAGCTGAGGATGGTGTTGCTTAATCTATTGAATAGATGTGTTACAGTCTTTCTGCTCCCCTTGTACCGTTATATATATTTAAATTAATGGATTCTAGATGTCCTGTCTTAAATTTTGAGTCCCAAAGCTAAATTTTAATGTTGCATCTGCAGCGTGTCCTCTACAAGAGAAGAAGGAGGCAGTATGGGATAAGAGAAGAGCTGAGGTGCTTACATTTAGTTGCAAACTATGCTATGGACTCTCCGAGTGCCTGTAAGATTATCACCAAGGATTGCTTTGTTTTTCTTTACAGGGGTTGATTGTGAACCTGGTCTAGATCCTTAATGTGACATTTAGGTGTAATCTGGAGGATACATATAGTTGTAAACCTGAAAGCCCTTTCCTGGCTGCTGCCTAGCTCTGTAGGCACCCAATTGCCACCAGTACTTTATTCCGAGCTGGGTGCCTGCAGCCACAGACATGCTGCAGAGTCAGGTTCATGACAGCAGTCCTTTTCAATGCAATGTTATTTGACAGTGGACAAAATGAAGCCCAAGCTTCTCTTTTCTTGAGGAAGAAGTCCAGCCAGCACCCTAAGGGACAGAGAGGTGAGGGACTTCAGCCTTCTGGGGATTTTAATCCCCTCTAAAATTCTGGCACAATGGGCACACATGTCCATGTTCAGAAGAAATCCCAGCCTGATGCCAAGGGGACAAAGCCCCTTCCAGGGAGTTGGAGTGAGTTTCTACATTAAAGGCTATTATGTTATGTATGTCCCTTGGCTTGCCAAAAGGCCAAGTGCTCAACACACAGGGCTGTTTTCCTCTACTGTAAAGAGCCACATTTTTCTCCAGATATTTCACCAGGAGTCAAGCTGCTTTTTCCTGCACCTGAAATTTTAACACCTAGCTTCATCCTTTATTAAACAGAGCCTTAGACTAATCCCCAATTCCCATCTGGATGGGCAAATTATATAAAATTTTATAAATATGTAAACATAAAATACAATTATATAAAAATGTAATTTCTTCTTTCTTACTCACTGGATCCAGGAATCATTTACTTTAAAAATTTATAGTATGTAGCCCAACATAGTTTTAATGACAGGAGCAAGTTATTCTTAATTTCCTGTATATCTTTTCCCTTTATAATTTTAGAGAGATACTAGTTCTGAACTACAGATTCATAAAGTAATTACAGATATTCCTTTAAGCTTTTTTCTGAATATATGCCGCCTTCTGTCTTTAACAGGCTGAAGAAAGTGTGAAATATAGACTACATAGAGAAGATGCCTAATCCAGATTGTTATAGGGGGTGAAAATAAATGTCAATGTGCTTGGGACTATCGATAGAGTTATATTCTTGATTCAAATATATTTCCCCATAATTGTGTTTATTACTATTATTATTATTTTCCTGACATTGAATAAGAAATTATGCTTTCATGAAAATAGGAATTTATATTCATCCACATTTCTTTGGGTTTCACCCCATAAAAAGGTAAAATTAAAATTCAATCTCTTAGAAATAAAACTTACTACAATTCAGACAGAAAGTAAAGCAGCAAGCCTAAACAAGGAGAAGGAAGAGCTCTTTTCTGAAGTCTTCTCAAGATCCTATATTTCCAAGTCAACACTCTCTGGGTAGAGCTGGCATACCTTCATCACAAGGTTGTCGTAAAAGGAAAGACCAGCAAATCAGGGTGTTGTGCTGCGAGAAATGAGAAATCCAGTCCATGTGCCATTTTCTGCCAGACCAGAAATGCCTACTCAAGTTATAATATAACTTTAAAAGTCATCTTTGGTCAGCAAGATCCTTCCAATGTTAGGGACCTTCAGGATAACTCCTGATGCAATTCTTGACTGTTCAGCAGTTATCCTGGGAAGAGGACTACATAATAACCTGATAACTCTGTCTATCAGCTGACAGCCTGAAAAGTGGCCTTAGTGTTAGATCACAGTCTGAACTGGGTTGGAAGACCCTGTTGCCAATACTCTACAGTTTAGTCTTTAAGAGGAAAACATAACATGAGGTCTTGGCCACTTGGTGCACCAATAGCAAGAGAAGAAGAAGAAACTCTAAGTACTGTGGATCTGAGCTGCATCTCTTCCTTGCAGTGCATTAGTAAAGCAGGAAAATAGTGTCCATTTTGGGTAGTTAGTGGTAACAGACATTCATACCTCGAGCTGGGAGAGAAGAGAGGAAATTCACTGCTGGCATCTCTAAACTGCTAGGCCCATGGGAAAGTAGAGGTCTCTGTCTCATGCAGTGGAAACCTGTTTGAGTTTGTAGACTCTGGATACACAGTAATACATCTCAAAACAAATATTTATAAAGGACTAGTAGTGTTCTCTGGGAAGACAGACTGGTAAGAGGAGACCTCTACTCGTATGGAGGACCTTAGTGTACCAGACATGAGCAGGATGAGCCATGACTTCCAGCATTAGCTGGATTCCAACAGAAGGTGTTTGGCTTGTGTTTGGAATTATTCTTATTTTATTTTTTCTAGAAAACCACAATGCTTTGTAACCTGGGAATCCCTGAGCTGCTTATGTAAATTAATGCAAGGTGTTAGCTGATACAGCTGTGCTCTTAATGTGTGTGAAAGAGTTTGGGTTTAACATCTGAAAGTCATGTGTCTGCATGTTGCCAAATGAGAGCATCTATATTTTCTTAGACTTGTAATAATATTTATCTATTCCTACACCTGTATCATCAGCTACCTTGTACTGTTCTGTGTATCCTGTTATGAAAAGGGATGCTTTTCATATTTCCTTTTTCTGTAGTCATATGAAATGAACATTTTTGACATGCAAGTGAGAAGACTTCCTTTTTTCCCTTGTTCCAGGACAGACACCCAGTTAGCTGCCTGTCTTATGCTATTTTCTGACCTGAATGCTCTAGTCACCAAATTAACTTCCTATTTTCATTCAGTACTTCAAGGTGTAAGTAACCTGGTTTGGCCTAAATTTGCACTATTTATCCTACAAGCACCAAAACTTTCTAAGAAATCATGAAAAGCTCCAAAGACATGAATAAATGTACTTTGAATGAGAGGTTGAAAGCAAAGAACAGAGCTTCTGCAAAGTTGCTCAGATATCATAATGATGTCTGATATTAGCCAGAACCGGTGAGGAAACTGGAGCACTCTGAATATGAAATATTTAAAAATAGTTTCATGCCTACATAAATAACTTTGGAGTCAGAATTTAATTGAAACTTAAATTCTTTGAGACTTATCAGTCATTAAAAAGAATGACCCTCTATTTAATTTTTAGATTTTAATCTCATGTTCTTTTCTCTACCATTAGCTCAGAAACCAGCTTGTTATTGCCCCTTAAGGCTTTCTATATAATTAAATATTCCTGAAATTCCAAATGCCAGTTATACTGGAAGAACCTGAAGTAAAGCAAGGTTATTTACAAATTTTTTCAGAGTTTAGCACTAGAGTCTGGTTTTACTCATGTCAGGTATGGAACATAGTTTTCTTGCACAAAAATGGGAATTTTTGTCACCAGCCTTAGTGCAATAATGAGTAGGTACTATGAGTCCATGAAGATACACAACTCTTTTTGCTTAGGAAGATGATGAATATATTTTTGGAGGGGACTTAACAATAGCCAAGAGGTAAAATCCTTGGAAAGAAGAGACCAGAGTTTACTCTTGGTAAAATATGTGGCTGAGTGCATGTGTATTATTTTATGGTCAATGTAAGATTTATGAAGTCCTTAGATATAAAAGTCCTTACTGTTAAGGTCTGG